>JAVTVY010046119.1:0-218393 GCA_036873755.1 Hanleya hanleyi
TAGCGTCTCTGATTTTTGGTGTTCTCAATTCTCCGATCATAGTTTCTACGAAACGATGAAAAGAAAGCATTCAATGAAAATATTACAGTGAATTGTAGGATTGAGGACATCATAGTAATGATATATGAACAGATGAAAGAATCAAACGTTCAGTTAACCCTACCAGGCCTGGAAGGGGGCGGGGGGGGGGGAGGGGCCCTCCTCCTCCCAAACTTTCTGCGCTATCTTCGGAACGACAAACCATAGACAGCTGCAACTCTGTGACTTTATAGTTTATCATATTGGGGTTATTTTGAGCCTATTTGCATAACGAGCAGAGGATCATGGGTAAAATCAATATGGCACCCACGTGGGATCATATTTCTTCAAAATTTCTGCCTTTCCACGATGAAAAGTGGGCAAAAACTATTTTATTTCACATCACATTAATATTTACTAATTTATCAAGTAGTTTTGCGGAGAAATTTCATAAATAAAAAATTCGGAGAATCTGATTAAAAATCGACCAAAAAATGCCGTTTTTGAAAATCACGTCACTGTGACGTCATCAAAGCGGCCCTCTTGGATTGTTTTACATTTTCTGGTAGAGCTTGGCCCAAGGGTATAGTGTGCTAAGTTTCAGCCCCGTAGATCAAGGCGGAAAGAAAAGTAATTAGGGGGCGGGGTGGGGCCATTTCGGCGCCCTCCCAGGCCTGGCCAGGTCCCCAAAAGCCCAGGTCAGATACATGTATGGTTAAAAACAGACGCATTCGTTGGATTTGCCTCGAGCAGTTCTTGCTTTATCATGATGCGGGGATATGCGCGAATTGCAGGGCAAAATCAAATGGATACCGTACAGGCTTTATACAAAATAGACGTGTAGGTCTGAGTATATTTCGAATTAAACTGCATACAACTATTTTTGGACTACTTCAGCTAAAGTCCTATGGATGCACATTCTCATATTCCTTCTCTTCCCGACTTACATTATTTAGTTTCTTAACGTTTCAACACATGGACTGATTTCGCTCAAATTTCACCAGAATAACTATGGGGTCCCGCATATCGCATACCAACATTGAGGTCAGTATATTATACTGTGGCCAAACAAAATCTGAAATTATTCAAAAATTACATTGCTTTGCGAGTATGTACATGTATATGACGTAAAGAAGTTTCCGAAAACAAAATCAAATTAAAGCTCGTGTGAAACACGGGAGAAGAGCATTTCCCCGAATACATGTGTAACACATAAATTGGTACTCACAGGATTTAGATCTCCCTAAAATGGGCACACCCTCTATTAGGTGTGGCAATTGTTTAAGAATGGGACAGAGAATGGGGCATATACCCGTGGAGGATGAGCAATCGGGAATCATCCCTGGTAGTAGCACCTCGGAGAATGGATTTCTTTACTAATGGGCGAAACCCAGTTTGAGGCAGTACAAAACTTAATTTGGTGTTTCGCGGACCCGCCAACATTGAAAAATTGAATATCAGAATAAAAATAAAATTTCAAATTGCCCCTTTTATTTCTCTACGAAGGTTGGAACATTAAGATTTCAACCTTTTTTTCATTCCTGATTGTATGAAATAAGCTGTGGTATTCTATCTGAAACAATGCTGACAAATAAAAATGACAGACAACTGGAAGTCATGCAGCGAAATGTTGTTGTTGTAAAATGCTGCTAATAGTGAGTGAATAGAATTTAAAGTCGCTTTCAACCATACATGTAGTTCAGCTATATCGCGACGAACCAACTAAGCACCACCCAGACAAGTGAAGATGCATTTCTGTTACTTCAAAGAAGACATCTTTGAAGCAGCATGGAAACAGATAACCTCCATCCACCCTATAAAACACTGAGGATTACAACACATATAAGAGAAGTGGGAAGAGATGCCGACATACTGACTGCGTCACATGACTTCAAAGAATAGTCTTCTGGTTAACCTATTCTAAAGCACATACCAAGAATCTAACGATTCGTGATATGTGATGTATCTCAGGTACGCTTTTATTGCACCTGTTCATGTGGCAACTTGGATGATATGACCACACGGCCCCTAGCACCGGCATAAGCGGTATTAGATACAAATCTAGAGAGCTATGATGGAAATCCTCTGACAACTCGTGTACTGGTAATTGATAAACTGTTTCGGTGTGACAACTCGTACATTGGAGATTGATGAGCTGTATCGTCGTCAGATATAAATGACGGCATTTAACACAAAAGACTAGTCAGTAAGGCCCGATGTCGACCCAGCATCAACTTCCCACAAATGCCAACATATATCAAATACCAAAGGTCAAGGGGGCGGGCCTCGGGGATAGCACACAAGACATGGTACAATAAAGTGGTATTACAGTGCTAAACATCACATTATGAAAGTCCTGTTCTTCTCAGCAAAATGCATTGAAGCAATGCTGCTAATAGTGCTTAGGCAACGACGACATTCAACATAAATAGGGAACCTTCACTGGCTGTGTGATCTATCACTGTGTCATGGTACCCATATTCTGACAGTGACGTGGTATGTCAGAGCTTGGAAATGCCGATATGTCATGTTTTAAGTTACTATTGAAGCATGAGGCTGTAACACACGCGAACAACCACAATGTTGATGATAAGAATGTTAAGATTTTAAGTGTTTGTTGACAGTTAAAAGTATGTGACTTAACATATAGTTCTTGAAGTCAGACATATTCATGCACTCCGGGTCCATCATCAGTTGGATATGTGGTATTAATTTAGAAAGCCAAGCTACATTTCATGTTATATAATGATATAAAGTATATAACCTTGAAAAAATAGGTTTAGTCAACTTAGATAAAGTTCTAGTCAGTCACCAATTTCACATGTATTATGAATTTGGAGAGCCTCTCTTAACTTCTTTAAAAATTACTGCTAATGTTACATTTAACCTTGATAAAACAGGTGAAGTCATTTGCATAAGGCTTCTGATCCATCACTATCTGCAAATGTGGTATGACCAGAATATGAACAGACAGACAAAAAGAGACACAGATGACATGGACAATTCAGTTCCATTTGATGCATCATTTAATATCTTCAAAGTCTAAATATTCTGTCAAAATGCACCAGGACCATTTTACTTAAATTATATATATAAATTTCTCAGGTGAGATGTGCCATATAGCAGCAATGTAGAAGTTCCACTTCAAAAATCTTGCCAATTTTTCAGTCTAAAAAATAGTTAACAGTTGTATAACTATGCTGTCAAATGGTACATGCGCCATTTCATCTCTCAAGTTTCAAGCAAATTCTGGGGATCTGCACATGAAAAAACAAACAGATGAGCATTAACGAAGTGATAATTTGTTATTTTACTCATTGAAAAATGGCCAGAATACTTAGACATCTGGAAGCCAAGGGCTTCAAAGCCACTGGAGACTAAACAAGTGTTATTGGGATAACCATACCACTGTTCAAACAGGATCAGATTATTATTATCAGTATTGGAGAGAGAAGTAGCAGTGATTCTGTTTACTTTGTTGACACAAGCACTAGTCCCCTTATGTTAAGTGCATTATGCAATAATTCACCCACTTCAGATTAATCACTTGAAGCACAACATACAGGCATATACACTATGTAGGCTTAGCTGATAGTGTAGGCCTGCAATTTAAAGGAGAATATCAGTGTTCCAGTATGTTAATTTGACCAAAATGTCAATATTTCAAGCTGTCTTAAATCCTTGCAATTTTTCATACAGTATCACACTAGACTGATGGCAGATTACTTTCTCTGGCCGCATTTTAGCATTTTGTGTAAGCAGGGTCTGATTTAACCTACCCTTATTTATATTTAGCTGTAAAAAAAACCCCACTGCCGCATATATGCCAGTGCTAGCAGCACCAATGTCCTTTCAACCCTTTTTTAAACTATAATGTTAATTAAATTATGAATTGTAAAAAAGAATGCATTATGAAATATAAATAAAGCATTATGGTGATGGGTCACGAAATCCATATGGGAGATCAATTCTTTAAAATCATTTTGTCTAAAAAGATCACAATAATAAACTTCATGAAGAGTCAATATATTGTGCTGTATAAGTCTACTGTCTGTAGTGCCACCCAATGATGAACAAATATCACGAAGCTACATGATGAAGCAAAATTCCCAGATCTGGCCTGGGAATATATATATTGGACTAAGTATTGAGAATTTCACGTGTTAACAAAATGGCCATTTGGCTTACAAGGGATGTGAATTATAACATTGGGAATGTTATATTCATGTTAGGCAAATTAGAATTACTTTTTCCTGATTCAAAGAAGTAAATTTCCATTTTTTTGAGAAAAAAAATCTTATTTTGCGATGCAAAAACGTGCCCCCCATGATTTCGCCAACACCACCAGATTCTTGCCAGTCCTTTGCCTGTCTTGCAAGATCATTATACCCAAATTTCATGGAAATCAAACAAGTTGTTTAGAAGATATCATGTTACACATGTTTACCTGAATTCAAGTCTATAGTGCCACCTAGTGATGACCAAATACCACGAAAATCAAGCGTGTGAAATCTAAAGCCCTATGGAGAAGGCACATAAGAGTTCAATGAAAAAATAAATTAATCATGATAATGGTTAAGAAGGTTTTGATGTTAAGTCAGATAATTGAGATTTTTCATTTGAATGGCAATTTGATTCACACCGAAAGGGAATTATCATGTCAGCAATCCTATATTTATGCTTGGCAGCTTAGAATAGAATCGTTTTTAGCTCATCTGGGCCGAAGGCCCGATGGGCTTATGCCATGGCCTGATTGTCCGTCGTCCGTCGTGCGCCGTGTGCCGTCCGTAAACATCTTCTTCTCTGAAACCGCTTGGCCGATTAAGCTGAAACTTGGCATGCATGTTCCCCCCACTGAGTACACCAGAATTTGTTCATGCCGTGTCGATACGATTTTAAATATGGCCGCCAGGCGGCCATCTTGGATTTCCCCATGAAATTTTGTTATCGCGATTTCTCCGGAACTACTGCATGGATCTTTTTCAAATTTGGCACACAAGTTGCCCTTGGGGTCTAGTTGTGCAAGATACCTTTTGTGGTCTGATTCAGAAATCCAATATGGCCACCAGGCGGCCATCTTGAATTTCCCGATTAAACATTGTTATCGCGATTTCTCAGAAACAACTGCATAGATCTTTCTCAAATTTGGTACACAGGTTCCCCTTGGGGCCTAGTTGTGCAAGATACCTTTTGTGGTCTGATTCAAAAATCCAATAGGGCCACCAGATGGCCATCTTGGATTTCCAGATGAAACATTGTTATCGTGATTTCTCAGGAAATATTCTATGAATCTTTCTCAAATTTGGTACACAGGCTCCCCTTGGGCTCTAGTTGTACAAGATAACATTTGTGGTCTGATTCAAAAATCCAATATAGCCAACAGGCGGCCATCTTGGATTTCTCCATGAAACATTGTTATTGCGATTTCTCAGGAACTACTTCATGGATCTTTCTCAAATTTGGTACACAGGTTCCCCTTGGGGTCTAGTTGTGCAAGATACCTTTTCTGCTCTGATTCAAAAATCCAATATGGCCACCAGGCCGCCATTTCGGATTTCCCTATGAAACTTTGTTATCGTGATTTCTCAGGAAGTATTGCATGGATCTTTCTCAAATTTGGTACCCAGGTTCCTCTTCGGATCTGGTTGTGCAGGATACCTTTTGCTATTTGATTCGAAAATCCAATATGGCCACCAGGTAGCCATCTTGGATTTCCTCATGAAGTTTTATTATCGCGATTTCTCAAGAACTACTGCATTGATCTTTCCCAAATTTGATACACAGGTTCCCCTTGGGGTCTTGTTGTGCAAGATACCTTTTGTGGTCTGATTCAAAAATGCAATATGGCCACCAGGCAGCCATCTTGGATTTCCCCATGGAACATTGTTATTGCGATTTCTCAGGAACTACTTCATGGATATTTCTCAAATTTGGTACATAGGTTCCCCTTGGGGTCTAGTTGTGCAAGATACCATTTGTGGTCTGATTCAAAAATCCAATATGGCCAACAGGCGGCCATCTTGGATTTCTCCATGAAACATTATTACGATTTCTCAGGAACTACTTCATGGATCTTTCTCAAATTTGGTACACAGGTTCCCCTTGGGGTCTAGTTGTGCAAGATACCTTTTGTGGTCTGATTCAGAAATCCAATATGGCCCCCAGGTGTCCATCTTGAATTTCCCGATGAAACATTGTTATCGCGATTTCTCAGAAACTACTGCATAGATCTTTCTCAAATTTGGTACACATGTTCTCCTTGGGGTCTAGTTGTGAAAGATACCTTTTCTGCTCTGATTTGAACTTCCAATATGGCCACCAGGCGACCATCTTGGATTTCTCCATGAAACTTTGTTATCGCGATTTCGCAGGAACTACTGCATTGATCTTTCTCAAATTTGATACACAGGTTCCCCTTGGGGCCTAGTTGTGCAAGATACCTTTTGTGGTCTGATTCAAAAATCCAATAGGGCCACCAGGTGGCCGTCTTGGATTTCCAGATGAAACATTGTTATCGTGATTTCTCAGGAACTATTCTATGAATCTTTCTCAAATTTGGTACACAGGTTCCCCTTGGTCTCTAGTTGTACAAGATAACATTTGTGGTCTGATTCAAAAATCCAATATAGCCAACAGGCGGCCATCTTGGATTTCTCCATGAAACATTGTTATTGCGATTTCTCAGGAACTACTTCATGGATCTTTCTCAATTTTCTGCGCTGATTCAAAAATCCAATATGGCCACCAGGCCGCCATCTTGGATTTTCCTATGAAACTTTGTTATCGTGATTTCTCAGGAAGTATTGCATGGATCTTTCTCAAATTTGGTACCCAGGTTCCCCTTGGGATCTAGTTGTGCAAGATACCTTTTGTTATTTGATTCGAAAATCCAATATGGCCCCCAGGTAGCCATCTTGGATTTCCTCATGAAGCTTTATTATCGCGATTTCTCAAGAACTACTGCATTGATCTTTCTCAAATTTGATACACAGGTTCCCCTTGGGGTCAAGTTGTGCAAGTTGTCCAATTTGAAAAACCATTATGGCCTCCAGGTGGCCATCTTGAATTTCCCCATGAAATTTTGTTATCGTGAATTCTCAGGAAATTACTGCATGGATCTTTGTCACAGGTTCCTCTTGTGGTCCAGTTGTGCAAGATACATTTTTTGATCCATTTCGAAAATCCAATAAGGCCGCATCTTAAATTCCCCATGAAACTTTATCATGAAATCGCAGGAAATTACTGCATGCATCATTTAGTGTTCGGGGGGGGGCAACACAAACTAGAAACTCATCTATTGCAGTTCTTTAGTAAAAATTCGTCTCAGCTACTTTCTCCAGTTACAGCCAGATGAGCTATAGTGCCGTGGCACTATCTTTAAATATTTCTCCAAGCAAATTAGTAAAGTTTCATTTCACGAAAAACTTTTTTTTTTGAGACGCAAAAAACTTGCCTTAAAAGTTATGCCAGCCACACCAAAACCTTTTCAACAAACTGCCTATCCTTCAAGACCATTGTAATAAAATTATCAAGAAATCGGACAAGCTGTTCAGCCGAAATCGTCACAGATAGGTTCACCTATGCTCTGACTACAACGCCACCTAGTGGTGAGCAGCAGCTATCTAAACACAACCAGATAAATGTCCCAGGCCTGAGGAGATAGCACACAAAGTCTGACCCGAAAATATTTAACGGTTTCAGAGATATTCACGTTTAAAGTCGCGGCGGCGGCGGCGGCGGCGCCGGCGGATCCGGCGTAGCCGTTTCTCATGAAAACATAAGAGCATCCACTTTGTGGAAATGCTCTAATTATCTTTTTAGTGGATATATCATGGGCGATATGCCAGGTACAGGCAAAAGGCCATTAAAATATTTCATAATATCAACAGAGAGAATTTTTTCAAACCAAACTATTCTTACCAATGATTTGGGTCACGCTCCCAGCACATTTGCCTGCGTAGTCGTCAGGAAGATATTCGGTGGGTAACAAGGACTTGTCCACGTGTTTATAAAGCTCTGACAAATTCTTACCAAGAAAATGGAGCTGAAATGAATTTGGAAATAGGATTGTCATTTTTTTCACTTCTCTCTTTGAATACCGGAACTGTAATCTGATGAGAAATAAGGAAAGGTTTAATTCAAACAATAAGTACCTACCAATGTGTATATAGATGACTTTCGTATTCTTCATGAAAGTGACACAGCCGAAGTTGTGCATATAAAGCGAAGTTCAAGAAACTGCCCATAACCTTTGTTGACTGATATGTACTGGCAGCATACGTATCATACGAGAAAATTCCAGAGAGGGAACCAATTAAAAAGCTATAAACTTGGAAATCAACCAACGGTGCCAGTATGGTAGTCTAAATATCTTTCATAATCTCTTAAAATTTTCAAATTATATCGTCGCCGATCATCGTTAGATCCTGACATTCTATGCATCACTTATAGACATCGTAATCCACCAGAAAGGAGCAGCCATTCAGATTCGGGGAAAACAATTTTTTTCTCAGGGTATCCGACGAACAGGCCACTTCACCTAATTCCCGACTTCATCGTAATTCAAAATACATAGTCTTAGCGCTTTTCATTCATTTTGGCCAGACTCCACACTAACTTGTCATTAAAAATACGTAGTAGGTCTGTATGAAGCGTTGGTATAAGTAAACAAATTGTTTACAAATCGATAGTTTAGAGGTCAAATTGATTAATCAGTGACTTGGAGAATCAGAGATTATTTGGAATAGCGTCCGATGAGAGCAGGTGCTTCAAATTCGATTGTCGTTGCAATGGTGGATGAAACTAATTACACTTAATGTAAGAAATTTAATAAAATATTTTAAAATCCGATATTTTGATAGAACCGTCACTCGCGTATAACGCTTCCGTAGTATTTCATGTGACCAGGCTTGATGTGCTTGGCTCGACACACCTCTATGTCTATCTTGCAGGTTGCGTGGTATGTCTGTATCCGGAGTACTGAAGTTTACTACAACGAACCAAACAAGAAGAACTTCCTATGTGCTCCTTTGATGATAATTTCATACTGCTGAATTTAAAAGAGAGACGAAATATCCGACAAAAAGAAAAACGCTTCTACCCTGTGTTCCGAAGTGGTAATAAGAAATTCAGAGACAGTTCAGTGATATACGTCCAGTCCAATACTGTTGTAAATTGTCGTGATGGTGCTAACATTTTGGGGTTAACGACCGCTTCATCACTTCAATTTTGAATGTTTCCTCAACTGTCCCTAAAACTTTATAGAACCGCAGCATTCGAAAAGAGAGCTGATTAGTGATGTGTATATCACGTGTTATGTTATCTTTCCGAATACATGGATCGTATGATTCATCGTTTTACAACGATATAACTTACATCTTCATAACAACGATATAACTTACATATTCATAACAACGATATAACTTACATATTCATAATAACGATATAACTTACATCTTCATAACAACGATATAACTTACATCTTCATAATAACGATATAACTTACATCTTCATAACAACGATATAACTTACATATTCATAATAACGATATAACTTACATCTTCATAACAACGATATAACTTACATATTCATAACTTTGGAAAGTTACAGTTGTGTTGGCGGGTTTTATTTTATCAAAGCTCTGCTTTATGACAATTTGAAAACAAGTGCACTAGACTCCAAAAACGCGTGAATCACCATACAAAGCTAGAGTCATAGCTGGTTCTCGAAGCTGTGCCACCAAGCTGCGTTCAACTCTGTCGACGAGGATCCGTCAGCAAGTAAAAACATCTTGGGAAAGGTATTGAGCCACTATTTTTGAAAACGTTGAATATATGTGGATATTGCAAAATTCAGCATATCCAACGGAGGAACTTGATGCGAAAGGACACATACCATATAGACATGTATCCAAATGATATTTCTCGACTCGAGATACTACAACCCCTTATCATAACCTTATTGATCGTCTAAGTTCATTAATAGTATCGGTGTTCAAGAAAACTGATCGTAGATATATTGATGTCAGCAGCCATACAGCATGCTGTAGCTCTTCCACCGACACCTACAAAGGATATTCTTTGTTTATATGGTTGCTTCAATTTCTCATTAAAGATATCTATGTAAAATTTTGCAACAAAACATATCCACAACATATACGTATTCCAATGGGTACTAAATGTGCACCCCTTGTGGCCGACATATATCGATTCTTCCGTGAATACGACTATATGTAGACACTTCTAAAAAGCAGATCATTTCCTCATTCATCCAACGCTATATAGACGATCTTCTTGCTGTGGATAATCGCTATTTAAGTGACGTACGCAGTGAACAACAAAAAATATGTGGATTAGGAATACTGATCAGCGATACGGATTTGATATTTTTAACATGATGTCTCGCCGGCTTTATCGAAAACTGTTGACCGTTTCCCTCTTGCAGGAAACTACATGTAGCCAATGTTAATGTATACTTTTTTTCAATTTGGAGCTAATGCTGATATATGAATTAGTTCTTTGGATAATGGTAGCGGAAATTTTTCAATGGACAACGGCTGAATATTGAATGTAAGACAAGAAGATTTGTTATCTCTGATGTGTAAGTCAAAATGAACCAACCCGTTACCCGACCTGTCGGACAACGAATGTAAGCTGTTCTACTCAATAATGCTGCAATGACACATCAAACAAACGCAACATTAAAAGGATGGCGGAAAATGATTTCCTCGTATTGACAAGGAGTCGTTTGATACCACAGACAAATATGCTCACTGCATACTTATAAATCATCAAAAGAACCAAAAGTTATCCCTGTGGTGATCTGTATTCCAATCACGCTTTTATTGTAGCTGTTCGTGTTTACATCATATCATATATAATAACAGTTGTTCCAGGCTAAGACAGGGTACTACGGGTTTATATTGACGCTGTACTACTGTCACAATTTGTGTTTAGCAATAAGGATTAAAATAGTTCTAGCTATTGGTACTGGGGAACGGGTGCTTAACGTTCGTCATCTCCATCATCCGAAGAGGCCACTATGGTGTCCGGAAGTTTCTTGAATGTCTTCTTGTGCATGTTCACAGAAATCTCCCAAGGATCGAAGTTCGCCCCCCCGCCCACCCCACCGATCATGCGGAAATTCAAGATGGCGACCACGTGGGGTACCGGAAAAGGAATTTTTTTCGTCATATTTCTTCAAAATTTCTGCTTTTCCTCGATGAAAAGTGGACAAAAACTATTTTATTTCACATCACATTAATATTTACTAATGTATCATGCAGTTTTTGTGGAGAAATTGCATAAATAAAAAATCCGATAAATCTGACCGAAAAATCGACCAAAAAAATGCCGTTTTTGAAAATAACGTCACTGTGACGTCATCGAAGCGGCCATCTTGACATTTTCTGGTAGAGCATGACCCAAGGGTATTGTGTGGTGAGTTTCAGCTCCCTAGCTCACGGGATAAGAAAAATAATTAGGAGGGCATTTCGCCCCCCCAGGCCAGGATACGTCCCAAAAGCCCAGGCCAGATAGGGTTAATCTCGGTAGGCGTACCCGTTGGACGACGTTGTACCCCAAATGAAACATGATGATGACTGAATGTTTACTAGCAGTAAGTAGCAAGAGTATGAGAAGCTTGGTCACCTCGCCCTTATACACAATACACGCAGTACGCGCTGCGCGTGCGAGTTCTAACAACATACCGGATTTTTACCGATCCTCTTCTCATATTCTTTCTTCTACTCTAATGAGTTTTATAAAGTTTCACCTACCGTTGAAACCACAATTAAATTTGAATCCCACGCTCTCATTGGACGCGGTTCCAATAACATTCGATTCCCCGATTCACTCAATTTGAACGCCAACCTTTCGACCTTCCACCTCGTACCTCTAACCTTTGATCTTGACCACCTAATGTCATCCTTTCTTGCTTATTAAGGGAGTAGAGGACGTTCATTTATAGAGGTTGAAAGTTTTTTTAAATTTCAGGATTTTTTCATCAGGTTAGGAGAAGATGATCCATGGAAAAAAATAGGGGGTCACCATACTCGTTCAAAAAATGTGGCAGCCAAATGCATGTATACCACTTAAAAGCCATAACACTGAATACATAGGGAAATTTGAATTTTTTCTACTTTGATGCTCAATAAATCAAACTTCCCAAGGTCAAATTTCCCCCATTTTGTTATATAATACTAAACACACATAGTGCTTGTTAAATGTGTAATAAAAACAGGGGGACACCATACTTTCTTAGAAAATATCAGAGGTATAACAGATAAACAGAGCCTTTTCAGTCCTATTTCCAGGAGGGGGTGGGGGTGGGGAATCAGGGTGGGTGTGGAGAATATTATTGAAGTTGTATTTATTAGCCATTCACAAGTTTTCTTCTTGTTGAAAGTGAATAAGAGTGAATTTGGGGGTATTACAGAGGAATAATTTTTAACCTATGGAGCACTTTGTACCCTCCAAGCGTTGAATTTAAAATGCCAATTTTTTGGTTCATCCCATCACACTATCGAACCACCAGTAAATGCATAAATGGTTGTATTGTGTCTTTTGTTGATTTTTATTCCATTTTGAGATGTCTAGGAACTTTTGTTAGGAAATTCAGCTTGTTTTGAAAAATTTGACAAATGACCATGTTGTAGCCCCATAAGATCAGGGAAATGAACGTCCTCTACTCCCTTAAGTAGCTAATCACATACCCCATCATGAGGAAATTTCAAATGTCGCCCATCCATGGAGTGTGACTGAAAAGTTTTGTTTTCGTCAATTTCTTTCGTTTATTTGTGTAAAAATTGCCCCAACTTATTTTATTTCCCATATATAGATAATAATTTTCTAATGTTCGGTGTTCTTTGTTCTAAGACATAGCATAAATAGTATCTCACCGAGAAATGCATTGAAAATATGACGTCATCAGAGCAACCATCTTGTCTTTTTGCATATTTTGGTAGAGCTTGAGCCCGAAATATATTTTGAGAAGTTTCAGCCTCTCAGTTCAATGAGTAAAGAGTGCGGACCGAATGGGCTGAATACTTCTGGAGAAATCAATTGTTTTCAAATAAAACTAGTGCAAACAAGTGAGAGCTGAAAAGCGATTATTTAATTTTCACACCACTGTCTAGAGCTTATCACGCCTATGACAGGGTCGTTTCCAGATTAAACGAACTACCCTTTAGAAAAGAAATTTGAATTTGTTTATTCACTGGAGAAAAAACTTCCGGTAATGTCGAATACTAAACGGCGTGATTGAATCTTGCCCCTCGGAGGACGACTCCGTAGCCATAGCACAGGTAATTTGCTATAGCTTCAAAGTTAAGTATTATAATGGTAATTATATTTTTTAAGATAACCATGAAGAAAACAATTGATGTTATCATCCACCGCTCTTAGTACATCGATAGATTACATGGTCCTGGATAACGACAGTAGGCAACAACCTCATAACAAAGCTGCAATTACGTTATACGGGTACTTAGATAATTGGATGTAGCATAAATCATTTTATTATACCTCATGTAAATTCGTAATGTTTTCATTGGTTGACAGCCTGTCACGTGCCATTCTACAAATCGTGATGTTCAGTGATGATGCAGTCATATCTTGCCTTACCGTTGAATAAATGGCATGTACCACGGCAGAGCGTTGGACATGACATTTATTCCACAGCGACAACTGTCGGACCAAGCTAGAGTTGCCTCCCATAGCGCGCGCGCCAACATACTCCCCGAAACGAAGATTGATGTATATGTCGGCCTGATGTGTCTACGTCGGCCCGTTGGTGATAGAAATTGGTGAATGTGATTTGATAACTGAATGAAATAAATTTGACATCTTTTGAAAGGTACGTAAGATCACCGAGAACGTTACTCTTCCAAATTATGCGATTGAGTCGACAAACAAGCCGAGGTCGAAGAGTTGCTCTTGACACGGCGTTTTGAAATCAACAACGGTCCGCGCAATGTTGAACGCGATATGCTTATTTCACCGTACCATCCTCATTCACATGATTATAAAGTCCCATTTTATTCAAATATGACATTCGGTATAATAAAACAACTATTGCATGTTATAGAGTGGGACATCACGATTTATCAGCTCTCGACAAGTGATGTACAACTCGCGCTGCGCGCTCGTTGTACATCACTTGTCTCGAGCTGACAAATCGTGATGTCCCACTCTATAACATGCAATAATTGTATAATATTTCTCATTTTCCTATAGAAGCAAGATTGCAAGAGACTTGCGATGGAAAGAAATATAGGAGCATAACATGAACTCACCCTATTGCGTGAACAATGCAAACATGGCATCAAATATTGGGTTCGTATTATAATAGTATATGGCCTAGATGGAGAAAACCATCCATGAATTGATGTGATATCTGACGGTCGTAATTCATGGATGGAGCGCCAAGTCATAGTAAAACAGCGAGTAGAAATCCAGCCCCCCTCGCCTGACGAGGGGGATGGTATTTACGCTAAAAATACGGCGAAAGCATCCAAGTTTAGCAACTTACTATCTCCTCAGATCATTATCCTATCCATAAACACCGTTTATTTGGGTATTCGGCTCTGTTTTGTTGAGATAGCAGCATAAATCCACACCTACTGTACCGTTTTCTTCCATCCGCCTCTGTTCACTCGAAAGTTAGGCCAACAAGCATGCGCACACGATACACTTCACGTCATAGTCACGTGACTCTCATTTGGCGACCCGTCGTCATCCGCGCACCGTTTCACCAAATCTACTTCTGCAGCGGTGGCCTCCCTTCTACTAACTACCCGACCGAGTAAGTTGAAACACATGGAACATATAAATTGTTTCTCTTTCTCCGGGGTGAAGGCTTTGATATTAAGAAATTCTGCTGTCAGTGCTTCATTCACGGTTAAATCGGACCCCCTTAATGTTGAGGTTACCGGATGCCTGCTATATCCATGGTCAGACTTACGAATGAATTCCTGGTTGCAGTTAATACAGCTCATTATCACCTCTCGGGCGCAATCCAAGGGATATTTATTACACAATACCTGGAATAACTATCAAGAATTGTTTTAAAATGCAGGATTATTCTCACGCGTGTAATCAGTTAGCCGCTTCTGCCATGATTCTATCGCGCCTGTCAGCTACAATACCACGTGTGGAGGAAGTGCGCGGATGACGACGGGTCGCCAAATGAGAGTCACGTGACTATGACGTGAAGTGTATCGTGTGCGCATGCTTGTTGGCCTAACTTTCGAGTGAACAGAGGCGGATGGAAGAAAACGGTACAGTAGGTGTGGATTTATGCTGCTATCTCAACAAAACAGAGCCGAATACCCAAATAAACGGTGTTTATGGATAGGATAATGATCTGAGGAGATAGTAAGTTGCTAAACTTGGATGCTTTCGCCGTATTTTTAGCGTAAATACCATCCCCCTCGTCAGGCGAGGGGGGCTGGATTTCTACTCGCTGTTTTACTATGACTTGGCGCTCCATCCATGAATTACGACCGTCAGATATCACATCAATTCATGGATGGTTTTCTCCATCTATATATGGCCTTGTATCGCATCGGATAAGCATTCTGAAATAAGAAAAAAAGGTGCAAATTCAATATGCAAAATATTACAGGGAACTCGTCTTCAAGTCTCAAATAGTTTAATTATGCCTTCATTCGGCATTTCTATGGAAAACAACTATACGGTGATTACTCGTCTTCCATACAAGGTTACGTCCATTCGTTCCTATTTTTCGTGATCATGACCATAGCTGTATGCGAAGTAGATACGTGTAAGTTATACGTTAAGCCCGTAACGTAGCGCGCCAGGTCGCGATTTATTCTTCTAAGATAACCATGCCGGTGATTAACATCGCGCATGCTCGGATATTATAGACCGATGCGCATAGTCTCATTGATATGGTGACCCATTAGCGCATCTATATATCTGACCCAAACTCCCAGTCACTCAGAGCTGTACATCAATGCCAGCAACACTTAGATATCAACATCATTGCGCTTCAGGTGAAAAACAGGAATCAGTAGCCTATATTGTAGTTTCTGGGTGGTGTATTTTTTATGTTGTGAGATTCTTTGTACTCTGTACCAGTCCGATTTAGAACAATGGTACATTGTATCACAGGATATCATGCCTCAAACACACAATATTCATTTCCAATATTATGTCAATAGCTAACAGACCTTTAGAACACTTGCATGTAACATCACATTGGAGATAAATTCAAGGTTTGTGACCCTTGCTTTGACCAAATAAGTTCCAGCTCAAGGGAGTATACGCTTGACTGTTCTGTTCACTATAATCTCACCATTGGGTACAGAATTGCCACTTTCTTTTCTGTGATGTCTGATCATGTTTACTAATGATAAATGAAGACAAGAGTAACAAAGTACAGCGGCCAGGAAATAGGTCTCTATCGTTTCCAAACTTGCTATAGCGAAGATATGAAAGACAGACAAATGACCATGGTGCAGATGGAATCGACAATTGTTCAAAGATTTCCAGCAACAAAAGTTGATTGATGTCCTATCTCCCTTAAATTTCTTTCTGACAAGAGTCGACAGCATGTCAAGAACAACGAGCAAGACAAGTATATTTCTATCACCCTTAACTTTCTTCCCGACAAGAGTCGATAAATTGTCAACAACGGTATTCTCAGAAAAAAATCAAATCACGAAGCAAAAAGGTTATGTATCTACTTCATGGCTATCGACCAACATGATTCATTAATATTACTTATTGAACATGAAATTATCTGGATATGACCTTGAGAACAAATACAAAATGCTGTTGTTGTTGTTGTTGGTGAAGCGTACTTACTATCCACATCATCTTTATCTTTTTCATACGTTCAATACCGAAATATGTCTGATGTTTGATGGTCATCCCTGTCAGGTCCTGACGGACTAGACGCTTGTAACTGTACCATGACGAACCCGTTAACTTGAGTGTTCTCGTCCAACAGCATGTAATCGACGACAGCTATGTTCGCTCTCATCAAATCATCAACGGAAAATTTACCCGAGACGTCAAGACACCCTGCATGGATCATGAAAGACAAGAATAATATCGATTCAAAATATGCGAGACTTGTGTCGGGGTATAGAACCCGGCGTACATTCTGCTCGTGGGGTCAACGAGAGTCCTTTTATTACTTTAAGCCGCGATGTGTATCGCGTCGATAAACAGTTGTCTTGTGATTAATATTATTCAAGCCAAAACGGGAGAAATGTCCTTTCTAGACTCCTGTCGGACAGTATTTTATCACTTATCAGTCAGGGGAACAACTTACAGAAGTTAAAAAATCAATAACCTGGGCAAGTTATGAACTACAATATGGCAATAACTCTGATAAGTTATAAGTTGTGGTGCGCATTGACCACAAAATGTTCGTGGAAGTAAAGGCGCAAATAGTTAACCAGATGGACCAAAACATGATCTCCTAATGCAAACATGGCAAGACTACCTTCGAAAGATTGGACTGCGCCATAAATTCTTCATCAACATTCATCGGCAGATTACCTTATTGCTTAATAAGGATATATAATGTCAATTTGTACAGTAAACAAAAGTAGGCTGTCGCCATCGGGACCCCTCGGGCCGGGCCCACAGCATTTGCGGAAATAATGTTTCTGACCCTAACAACTCACATATTTGGGGTATAAAGGGGCATAACTCCTGAAAAACACATCCCATGGCACCGACTTTCAATAGGCTTCTGGTACTGGCTGTATTAAACAACTGTATGAAGTTTCATTGTTGTAAGTGAAGGACATTTTGAGATAATGTGTTTACAATGATATGATGGACAGACGGACGGACGCTAGGACGGGCGGACGGACAGACGGACGGACAGACGACGGTGGCAACGACAATACCGCTCGGGCAGAATCTACCCGAGGGGTAAAAACGAATGCAGCTCTTCAAAGACGAGTTTGACCTGAAGTGATTCCTCCATAATCAAACTTAATATCTTGCCTTTTCAGAAAAAAATATACATAATTAAGAGAAAAAGCTGGGATGCATGGATATAAGCTGATGCGTAATATAGGTTAAAATCTCATGTTTATTAGTTTTATGAATGTACCACATGCACTTGAAGGCATGAAGGTTATTAAACATAGTAATAGACTGTATTAAATGAATGAGCAGATGTCATTTTACTTTGTGACATCACTGCCGGACAAAATATCATTATTTTTAAACAGCGCGGATTTTTTCCAGTTGTAGAGGTTATAATTGACAACTTCTGTACGTATCAATATACTAACAACCATCGTAGGCCAACATATAACATAACGTTGGCTAAAGGCGAGAGAACTAACCCTCTCCAAGTCTTCCAAGTTCACAGAACCAAATCATTCAGTCGGGCCACAGCAAGAGGCTTTTGTCCTTCCATGCACCGTGGACTAGAGAATGGCATAGAGCAAACCAAACTGGTATTGCAACAATCAGGGGAAAAAGCAGCTTAGTATACTGTGACGTTCGCCGTACTGCCGACCCATGAATCAGAGCTTTGATTGGCCAACGCTTACTTCATAATTTTGTCGTTCTATTTTCTGAGAAGTATAAACGCCGCACAGACTCAACACAGAGAGCAACTCGCACAGAGAGCAACTCGAAGGAGAGTATAAATTGGACTTGTTTTTAAACATTGTTTAAGTGAGAAGTCAGTGAATTGATTATTTTTGGTTAATACATATCCGTATGTGTGGAGGTATTTAATATCCATAATATGCAAGACGTTTTCTGAAATTTAAATAAAACATGAAAAGGGTATGCGTGAATTATATCGGAATTTCAGTATTAATTTTCAGTGGTTTGATTTCGCCAACTGACCAATATGAGCCGAAGAATTTTATCAACAGCAAACTATTGTACATGTTTTCTGCCGAACAGTGCAATTGTTAAATTAATTTCTGAAATCGTGCAATGAAGTGTTTTGGTTTGACGCATGTTTTCGTGATATAGACGAATCATTAGTAGCGATTTTCGGAGGAAATAAACCGGAAAAGTAGCAAAACTTGCACGATTGATGACTGTGTTAGAATAAAAATGTCAATTCATGCCATCCTCTGAATGTAAAGTCCTTGATCAATGTTACTTTCAGAGCTGCATATACCCATTAGAGTGATATTACAAATATCCAATTCCAAATGAAGGTGTGATACTACCAAATATTGATACATATGTTGCTGTGGCCGATTTTCGAAAGGTGTTTTGTAAACTGTGTGGTAACACGGAAAGTTGGGGAATTTCCGTATATTTTTAAGAGAATTTATGATGTGTGAGTGGATTGAGAAATCGTGACTTTGGAGTTGAGGACGATTGTCTTGGCGGAGTTTTGGTAGGAGAGTCTGGGTGTGTTTTCCAGGGCTGCCATGTCGGAAACCTGGGGTTGATCCCCTATGTCTTCGTCATGCATGGAACCCTGTTAAAAGCCAATATTCTCGCAATGCTTATTACAAACAAGCAGCCAGAGGATGCTAGGTCCCCCGCCAAAATGGCAGCAATATTTATAAGCGCTGTCGGTTTCAGAAGATATTCATGAGGATGGCAACAGCTACTTCACAGGCGTAAGAAGCAGAGGGGTCTTTCAACCTTCCCAGGTTTTGAGATCAACTCCGAATGGCTGACTGAATGTTGATTGCTACTGTACTATATTTTCTTTACCATGTAGCATGAAAATTATGTAACCGAAATGCAACCCCAAGAGACAACTCATGGCATATTATCTGCAAACTAAATTTGACAAGAATATGAAGGCATCCTCAACCTATTGCCCAGAAACCAAATTTAGACTTTGCCACAAGGAGTCACCACCTGTAGGTGCAAGCAGGCAAAACACAATCCCAAATGACATCTCATGTCATGGTATCGGCATATGAACTTTGAGACTCTGAAGAGGGCTCCTCAAGTTATTGCCGGTACTAGATGCCCACCGGTGTTCATGTTATTTGGGGCGGGTCACATATGAATACAAAATTTTAGAATAATCTGATGAGCAGTTGACAAATTATTGCCTGGAAACAAATTTTTCCACCAGGAGACGCTACCTGTAGGAAGAAGCGGGAAAAATACAATCCCAAGGAACATGGTATCGTGGGGACATCTGCATACCAAATTTGAGAAGAATCCGATGAGGGTCCTCAAGTTATTGCCCAGAAACCAAATTTAGATTTTGACACCAGGTGACGCCACCTCTAGGCGCAAGTCAGTGAAATGCATTATCGAGCGACATCTTATGTCACGGTACATTCATACAAAATTTGAGAAGAATCCGATGGTCAGTTCTCAAGTTATTACCCGGAAACGAATTTGTGATGTTGCCACCAGGTGGCGCCACCTGTGAGTGCAAGTGAGCGAAAGGCAATCCCAAGCAACAGCTCCTGGCATGGTAAATGCATGCCAAATTTGAGAAGAATCCGATGAGCCGCAACGTTTCTCATGTTACCCAGAAAGGTACATATGTAGGATATTTCAAAGAAATTCGACCAAGTGTTTCTAAGTTATCACTTGCAGCATGGAATAATGGAATGAACTCTAGTGGCGCCACCTCCGGGTGGATTTTGCTGAAACGCATCACCAACGGTGTTTTGTCGCAGGGAATGCATTTACCAAATTTCGAAGAAATCCGACAAATTGTTCGAAAGTTATCGCTCGCGAAGGATTTGAACAAACATGAACGGACATGCATTAAAGATTGGAACAAGACCCAGTGGCGCCACCTACAGGCGGATCTTGCTGAAACGTAATACCAGCGACGTCTTGTCGCAAAGAATGCAGATGCCAATTTCGGAGGAATCCGACAAAGCATTTAGGAGTTATCATTTACGCAGTATTTGCACGGACATGCACTAAATATTGGAACAAGACCCAGTGGCGCCATCTACAGGCGGATCTTGCTGAAACGTAATACCAACAGACGTCTTGTCGCAAAGAATGCAGATGCCAAATTTCAGAGGAATCCGACAAAGAATTTAGGAGTTATCGCTTATGAAGCATTTGCACGAACATCCACGGACATGCACTAAAGATTGGAACAAGACCCAGTGGCACCACCTACAGGCGGATCTTGCTGAAACGTAATACCAACAACGTCTTGTCGCAAAGAATGCAGATGCCAAATTTCGGAGGAATCCGACAAAGCATTTAGGAGTTATCGCTTACGAAGTATTTGCACGGACATGCACTAAAGATTGGAACAAGACCCAGTGGTGCCACCTACAGGCGGATCTTGCTGAAACGTAATACCAAGAGACGTCTTGTCACAAAGAATGCAGATGCCAAATTGCGGAGGAATCCGACAAAGCATTTAGAAGTTATTGCTTACGAAGTATTTGCACGGACATGTCCGTGCATGCACGGACACATAGAAGTAAGACCCCAGTGGCGCCACCTACAGGCAGATCTTGCTGAAACGTAATACCAAGAGACGTCTTGTCGCAAAGAATGCAGATGCCAAATTTCGGAGGAATCCGACAAAGCATTTAGAAGTTATTGCTTACGAAGTATTTGCACGGACATGTCCGTGCATGCACGGACACATAGAAGTAAGACCCCAGTGGCGCCACCTACACGCGGATCTTGCTGAAACGTAATACCAAGAGACGTCTTGTCGCACAGAATGCAGATGCCAAATTTCGGAGGAATCCGACAAAACATTTAGAAGTTATTGCTTACGAAGTATTTGCATGCACGGACACATAGAAGCAAGAACCATTTTAAAGTCCCCGGTCGCGTTGCGGCGGGGGACAATAATAGTGATTCTCGTGGTTCCAGATTTAGTGGCCATGTAGGCCGCTAACAGGGCTGAGCTGCAGATTATATTTTTAAACAAAACATGGCCATTTTGCCTGAGAATGTGAAGCTGGTGTACAAAGTAGTCATTTGTCAGTAGTCAGTAGAGATCAATAAGGACTATGAATAACCCTACATAGGATTAGAAACCGTAAAACTTGGTATTTTTAAGGAACATTGCGTTTTTGTACATTGCATTTTAGAGATTTGGAAATATGCTGAAATTTAATATGTAGTTCAATTTGCAGTCTAGCGCATGAAATAATTATATTTCGGTCAGTGCCGGAAAGGGCATAGTGAAGAGCTAGGTCTAAAAGAAACGGGGGATGGGTGTGAACAGGATGGAAATTCAGTCTCATAAATAAACACGCGCGAAAAGTCTACGTGAGAAGGCGTGTGGTGATGAATATCGACTAATGAGAGAGCTCTCTCGCCTTTCCCCCCGAGACTGTTTAAACCCGGAAAAATAGAGGACATGCAGATGTGATTGAGCTGAGACTGAGCTAGCAGAGAACTCGGGTGGTTGGCGGTAGCTTGGGGATGTTAGAGTACAGAAGGTAGGTATGTTTGATCTTTACAAATGCCAAGGTGATGCTACAATACAGGTATACTGAAATACCTGTGACTGTTGATTCTCACTATCATCGGAGCCATTCAGAAAGTTCGGTAAGTATTGTCTCCTTTACTTCAGGGCTATTCGAACGTAATAATGGATACCTTATTGCACATTCAATGCGACTTTTTGATATTGATATTTCAATTACTGATATAGAAAATTATCTCATTATCGTTTCGAATAAATAGAAAATTTAGCAATGTCAATAAATCACTGAGGAGCATATAAACCGGCGACCATTTTATCTTAATAAATGTTATACTCGCCTACTCGACCAAGTAAAATTCTTCTTCCGTTCTTGTCTCTTTCTGGCAACACCAACATACTCCTGTAAAACATGGCACACTTCATTTACATTGTAGACTACGTATAATTTTAGCTCAAACCTTTTTATTGAAGTTAACATATGCAGCAGTAATATGACATCTCAATCCAAAATTATATTTACACACAATATAATAGGGGCAAAGAACCAAGAATTATTTTGATTGATGTGTCAGATTTTTGCTATATTTGCCTATATTACACATATATATCATGGGCCTATAATTGTATGGAATACGACAACACTGCTGTGGCTATTGGTACAGAATGATCATAGCATGAATCATTAAGTTCTGTCCATGTTTGTTAAACTGTTACGTGGGCAAATATGGCCGACTCTTCTTTTCAAACTATAGCCACGTAGTTGAGCATGGCGGTTTTATTCTGATTGGTGTAATTGCCTGCTCTCTTCTCATTTCACATTGGCCACTGCTCCCACTTACTTCCCCTACCTTGCCCCCCCCCCCCCCCATACTCAATGCCTTTCTCGTTTCATATTAGTGCAGGATTATAAGGGTGATCCCTCCCTGATCTTGAACATGAACCAGCAAACAGATCTTAATTTACGTCATTTCCGGTGATGATGGCGCTTCCCATGATCACGTCCCTTCCGTTAATTACGTCACTTCTAGTAATGATGTCACTTCCGGTGATGATATCACGTCCTGTCATGACGTCACTTCCACTCCATGTTCTCAAGTGTGATCATGATCATGATACTGAACCAGTACCTCTCTTTCAACGCGCTCACTTTCACAATACTCGTGTATTACACAGACAATCTCTTCAGAATTCGAGCAGGCATTCATTCCTTATTAAAATTCAGTAGAGCGAGACAATAGATTCAGTAGAGCCTGAAGCCTAGTTCATTCAATATTCTGTCACAAATAAAAAACATTCAGTTTGATCGAACGCTCTCTTTAAACATTCAGTCATGCACGAATTTTCATGTGTCTGACCCTTTAAACTATAAAAACGATGATATTGTACATCAGCGTGAAGAACATAGCAAAATGCGTGTATATTAATCCCTATACTATTTACACATAGTCAAAACTTTACTAAGCCAAAAGTTGACGAGGTGAATAATTCACGAGGTCAAAAGTTCACAACGTTAAAAAGGCAACCCGGCCACGCTTCTTGCTCGTGTGTATTCGAAACCCTTTCTCCCCACTACTTATACCTTCCATGAAAATATCTATCCGATCCGCCTTTGATACACTCGCGCAGTTCGTTGACGCGTTTGGTAAGCATCACAGCATATTGTATTAGTATTCGAGAAAGTGTGTTTCTTCAGTGGCGATCAAATCGCGCACATTTTTGTAACCGCAAATAGGGGATATGTTTCCTCTGCACCATTACACTCGATCATTTTCTCCTCCGGTGCAGAAGTATCGAGACTACGAAACCATTTTGGGTTTTGTGATCGCATAGTCCAGTAGTTCACGAACTTCTTCCTCGCAGCAAGCTGGGCATACTTGGTATTTCTCAGAAACCCCAGTAGATGTATGGAATCTGTAAAGTAGATTGAATAATGAATAACATTTGAGGAAATGCATAACCATTTGTTGGGTTCACATACTGCTTTGTTCTGAATGATTGTGTTCTAAGAAGTTCAACTCTATTTTTTTTAAATAATATTATATTACATTCTAATCGAAGTAAATATCTTCTCTATGTACTGTTAAATCGCGTACACACGATCAAGTTTCCTTGTACAGTTTTCATGTACCCGTGTGAACGACTGAGCAAAATTTCTACAAATTTCCCGGTTGTCGTTTCTTAATCGTGTGTACGAGTCAGGGGAGATTGGGGTACAGTGGGACATGGGGCACAGTGGGACAAGTCATCTAGCTCCTATGCTTAGTACAGGAATCACATTACATTATTATCAGCAGAAAGCTACCACCTCAATACAACACCTATATTGTTTATAAGTAAAAACTACCAGTGGTAAACAAAAATATGGGGAAAAAACTGTTTTTGAACAGTCCAAGTATACATTTTAGAGTACTATTTGGTACTCTGGATAGGGGATGGACAAAGGTTCAATTTAACTGTATCGATTTATTATCTCATGTATCTATTTGTGTTTTTCACAAATCGGCAAAAAACATGCACACGGGGCAGACTGAGATACTTTTGCCGAGGCACACTGGGACAATAGTAATCAAATGGCGAAATTTACTTTCATTCCAAAATGTTATGAAAGTGCATTATTTTGTTTCTTAGATAATAGTTATTAGTAATCTCATCGGATTTGATGAGTTTTACTAATAACTTCAAAGTCAAATGCTTCCGTTGGAATGAAAATCACGTAAAATATTTTTTCTTCAAATTTGGCCTCTGAGAAATGTTTTATGTAATGCAGGGGTCCAACATCGCAAGTAATTTAGCCATCGCTGTTGAATCTTATAAACTCATATGAAACATAACAGTATATACTTGATTAAAATGAATTTTGATTATTGTCCTACTTCACCTCAGTGGGTGTCCCAGTGATCCTCAAACTTGGGGTAAACTGGAACACTTTTTTGGGCGTTTTTAGAATGTAATTCTGGAGAAAAGAATAAGAGATATTTCAGAAATGTTTGTATGATTATGTCATATCGAACATTAGTTATAATAAGAGCATAAATGGCTACTCTACAGGACAATAATGGCGGAGATTTTGCAAAAAAGGTGAAAAAGAATGTCCCAGTGTACCCCTATCTCCCCTAACCAGTTTTATTTGCTGGCAGCATTCCATCATATCAGTTTATACTCGAGTGTAGAATGATAGCGATGTGTAATTGGTCTGCTTCTTGTATCTGGTGTTGTAATCCTCAGATTGGTCATTTCAAACGCTCGTCCGAAATTGTAGTCCACCTTGGAGCCTTGCGGTATATCGATACAGCTCTATTTTACGAAGTTCAGGTGGTGCAGAGCGAGGAGAGATAAAGTTTTCAATGCTTTTGCGCAGCTCTGTACCTAGAGGTCCCGGCTACTTGTCACTAAATTATTTCTCTCTACGATAGGTATTCGTGTTATTTTTTCGGCCAGTTGAAATTTTGTCATACTTTTCGCAATACACATGGACGGACCAGTTCACCTCGAACATTGTAACATAGTCAAAGCTTTGTCGTGTGTACAAGGTATACAACTTTCATGTGATCAAGTGGCTATAACAGGGTCCGTTCATCAAATGTTTACTAATTAAGAAATAATGTTTTCATTGGCGTGCTAAATCGTTATTTTATGCACGGTTAGTGTGGGAAAGTTTATATTTTAGGGCAAGGGGGAAAGTTTATAACTTTTAGGGAGCGGACTTCGCCCTTGCCCTAAAATATAAACTTTTCCACACTAACCGTGCGTAAAATAACCATTAAGCACGCCTATGAAAACATTATTTCTCAAATTCCACGGAGGGGATATGATAGCAACATAGTCAACAACCCAAACCATTTGGAAACGGAACGAAACGGCGTTTTCAGTAATTATCCGTGCTGTGTTTGAAGACATGGTGCGTTGTAGTTAGGAATAGAAAACAAATATGGTGCGTTGTAGTTAAGAGCCCCCTTGGGGTCAGTTTTGTTAAGCCAAAATCAAATATTTACGTAAGAAAAACAAATTGAGTTAGCTTACCGTATATTATCTTGTCGTACGTGTATGGTTTGATTAACTCTGAGCCACTGGGTGTTAGGGTTTTTCAATAACAGAATCTTGAAGCAGTTTATTGGTAAACCGGTTCAGGTCATTTTTCCATATTAGTCCGATCAGAAAATATAATTTTAATCCCATCATATTCAAATTATATTTATGCCAAATTTAAAAGAAAGGATTTAAAAGTTAAGCCATTAAAAAGATGAGGAGGAAGAAATGTTCATTTCATCACCAGCTGGTATCGTCACTTATTCTGTTACACTTGTGTCTATAACACCTTGTTAACCGTGCAATTATTGAGTGTTTTATCATAGTTGTGTGAAATGTACATATGTCAAGTGCGGGTGTTCATTTGGAGATTCTACTTCACAAGCTGGACGAGGAAAGGGGCGTCTGCTTTCATACACATCACAATCGAATAAGACAAACAAAATAAATTACAAGATGGATTTCCTTCCTCAAGTTTAACTGTTGTTTCCATCGTGAAATTGATTAATTAAGTGACCCAAGTAGACCTATAACCACGTATGTTCTTCAAAGCCTGGCTCGCTGACAGAATCAATCCCCATTTGAGAGACCACATTAACTCGTCCACTGATATTGACACGATGCCAACCGAAACGGGAGCAGCAGTGGTCCAGTTTTCTTAACAAAAGGGAGAAAGGATCTCAAAGTTTACCATATTTTTTCAACCTTCCATTATATTCTGTCTCGATAATGAATATTAATAGTGCGATAGAACAGAAATAGTGTTTTCATAGGCGTGCTCAATGGTTATTTTAGGCACGGTTAGTTTGAGATAGTTTATAATATAAACTTTCCCAAATAAACTTAAGAAATAATGTTTTCACAGGCGTGCTCAATGGTTATTTTACGTACGGTACTTTCCCAAATAAACCGTGCTTAAAATAACCATTGAGCACGCCTGTGAAAACATTATTTCTTAAGCATAGTATATGGACTAGTCTAATATGTGAACTAATCACTATTCAAAATAAAGAATGACGACATGCAGAATTGTTTAGCTGATGACATGACGAATGTGCAGTATTTTACTTGATAGTCGGGCATGGTAGCTACATGCATGAGAGAATAATGCTATAATTATGATGCCATGCAGCTTCTTCAAACATACAGAGCTCGAATATAACATACATACTTTGGAGAAAACAATGGAGAAGATTGTGTCATGGTATAAATAGAGGACAATTGAATTAATAGATTGAGTTAAAGAAATGTTGTTGTACGGGAAAAGACCATAACAACATCTAAGAATTACCTGAGGAGTTGGGGATTGATTCTAGAGGTTTAATTGCCAGAGTATTTAAATCTTACGGATGAGAGAGATCTAAGGAAATTGACTGGTTACCTCTGGGACAGTTCAGCCATCTGTGATGCTGTTCAATCCATTGGCGGAATGTGAGCAGGGCGCCATCGCGTTCCGTTGGTAGCTCATTGATTTCTTTTTCTGCCTTCTTTTCGCTATCTTCATCTAGTGAGCATCGATAGACGTCTTGACTTAACATTCTTACTGCAAAATATAAAAAAAATCTTCAATGTATTGTTTCCTGGTATAACCAAGTTAAATCAGACAGACTAAAGCATAAACAAAATAATGACGTGTTCGATGTGTGTGTGTGTGTGTGAGGGTGTGTGTGTGTGGGTGTGCGTGTGTATGTATTGGGGGTTCGTGTAAGGCAGGGGGAGGGGGAAAAAGAAAATATATAGTAGCCGACTGACCAGTCAATGCATATTTGCTCGACTTTCAGCTGAATTTAATAATAAAAAATAGAATCGGCTTTTCTTTATCAAATGTAGCTTTTTATTGACTAAATTCGCATGACACTCGTTTCTGAACTTTGTTTTCCCCTTGATGGCTGCTTCATCGAAATGAAACTGCTGGTATGTTAAAATAGATATACGAATCTGTCACCGGAGTCCAGACAGAGGTTTGAATGGAGAAAGTTCAGACAGAGAATTGGTCGCCCGGAGATGGCGCTCCTTACAGTATGGTATTTTGTCCGAACAATTGGTCAGAAATATGAAATTACAACACATATAAGGGAAGTGGGAAGAGGTGCCGACATACTGACTGCGTCACATGACTGTTAGTCTCTTTTTAATAAAGAATCTAAATTGTGAGTCATGGTTGTATTTTTTTGTTCCTGTGTAACTTGGATGATATGACACGGCCTTAGCCCGGCATAAGCGGTATTAGGTACAAATCCAGAGAGCTATGATGGAAATGCTCTGACAACTCGTATACTGGTAATTGGTGAGCTGTTTCGCTGTGACAACTCGTACATTGGAGATTGGTGAGCTGTATCGTGGTCAGATGTAAATGACGGCATTTAACACAAAAGACTAGTCTGTAAGGCCCGATGTCGACCCAGCATCGTCGTTGTAGGTGAAGCAAAATGGTTATCCATTTGTATTTGCATTTGGAAGTTACCCTTACTGTCCAGAAGTGTCTTTGAAGTAACTTTGAAGTAACTTTGAAGTGTGGCCATATTTTAACCTTGAAGTGCAAGGCTCAGAGTCAGAAGTGTGCTTGCAGTGTGGGTATTGTTTTGTAGCAATACCATATAAGGGCATTGAAGTCACAATGAAGTCACTTAGAAGTACTTTAGAAGTGTGCCTCAAATATTTTAATTAAGTACTGCAAAGGCACTTCATAGACACTTCCACAGAAGGGTAACCTTCATAGGCACTTCTGAAGTGCTCTTGAAGTACCTAATTAGAATATTTGAGGCACTTCAATGTCCTTATATGGCAAGGCACTTCATCCACTCTTCTACAGAAGGATACCTTTCATATGCACTTCTGAAGTGCTCTTGAAGTACCTTATTAGTATCATAGCAAATCCGTGTAATGAAAAGGTATGTATAGCCACGAGATATTTACTTTCCCGGAAAAGAATACACAAATATATATTTGAGCACAGAACGTTTTATTTGGAGAAAATACAGAGTGAGACAAAACAGTACATCATAAAATATTTACAATAAACCGGATGGTTCTTAACAAGAAACATGTAGTTTATATAACTGCTATCACAAATCCTTGAGACAAAATACAGCACATTACTATATATGTATGTATTTACATGCAGTCTTTGGTATGAGAATTGTTATTATTCAAGGTTGACCGTGTTCTTTTCCAACTTGAACTTGAAGCAGCAGATCTTTCGAAGGATAGTTTACTTTAGTTGCCCTGAGGTTCACTCGGACGTAATCCAACGCTGAAACCCACCAGTCTGAATTGTGAACTTCTTGGCCTGTGGCAATAAATACATGCATATAATTAAAACCTGATCAGTTGTATATATGGTTCCATATGACATGCAATTCAGTTTTTCTTTTTTTTTAATACACTCAGGATGATTGAATAGGTTGACTACCATAAAGGGTAAAGAATGGAAGACATCCCTATGATTTACAAAAGATTGATGGAGATGTCTATTATCCTCTCTTTAGTACTCCATGATATACAACAAGGGAGATAAACAGTTTGTGAAATGTTCTAACCAATATACACTATGAAGAAATCAACCATACCTAGGTGTGCTCATTAAATTTCTCATCAGTCGAGTGGCTGCTTGAAGTGAGCCGAGTTCCTTGTAGCAGCTGTATTCTGGAATATGAAAGTATATACAATGTAAGAAGCCATTAGAAACAATCATGTGAATTTTGATAATTTGTCTTTGTTAATTTCTGGTTCAACTAAATCTTCATACAGGGTTTCAAATAACAAATAAATGCTTATTAACTACAAATTGTATTCTTAAATTTTTGAAAATGTATGAAATGAAATGTTCTCATTTCTCAAGATGTGGGTAAAAATGTACAATTGAAGTGTGAAGATCCTTAGCTTTGGTATATGAATAGTGCAATCAAAAGACAAGGAAAATATAGCCTGTTATGATAAAAATTAAGTCTATATCATAATTGATTATACTTTTTCTGATTACAGCTAAAACAGGTTATGCTAACATTTTATTATCAATATATTTTAAAACTTATTTCTTTACCATTTTGTCAAAAATCTGGTATAGAAATATTCTACATTCTGCAAGGAACAAAAATCAATACATTTTATAAATCAATAAACAGTTCAAAACAAGATAATTTATTTAGAGCTACCATTCCCCCAACCAGTTAAATCCACCTGTTTTGACATGAACAGGAAATATACAAGCAGTTTTGTTATCTCACCCTCAGAGGATTTCCTCCAGGGGTGCATGCCAATCTTCATATGAGGTCCCCAAGCCTGGTGTTTCCAAGCTGACAATTCACACAATCATAACAATGGCAATTAATCCACACTGCCTTGATCAACCTGGGTAGATCTGAAAGTGATATTGAGACAGAGATATGGATATATCGCCATGTTATATGACCCATTAAATTTGACTGCAATCATAAGGTGGAGTACATTATTATAACCTGCAGTCCATATAGCAAAATATTTGTTGAGGCCAAAATCAATGTTTTAATATGCCAAATATATGTCAAGGGAAACTTGTTGATAAAATAAATAGCTGATACTCCCAGGTCTACATCATTGTTCAGCTCAGTTCTTTGCTTATTAAGTTATGAAAAACAGAAAAATTATAGTTATATTTATAATTTACTTACCATATCACTAGCTGCACCATCACCATCTGCAATACAGTTCTTCAAACCTCCATAGTTCTAGCTTAACATGAACAAATCCATCTGATTTTTGCAGTTGGAGAGGTCAGCCATTTTGTTTGTTATCGACTGGTGGCGCCCTCAGTGTTCAATTAAATTTTCAAGGGCAGATAACTCCACCCATTTTGGCAAGACAGTTCAGAAGAAAAAGACTATCAGAAATTATATATATATTATATTTAGTGATAATAATGAAGAGGATAATGTAAAGTATTCTTTAAATTTATTTTTTGTTGCTGACATTATGTTAGAACTGATTCTCCTAAAAATATTTTCCCATTTTGTCCAATTTTACTATAAAATCATGGATTTGGAATGATTATAAAATCTGAATTCAACAAGAATTCTTATCTAATATGTGGGAGACTGATAATATTAATATCTTTATTTTATTCAAATAGAAACCCATAGTACTGATCACTTTAAAATATCAAAAAAAATGTTCACAGTTCTGAGTAATATGTCCGTAACCACATGTGAATATTTTACACAGCTATAGCTATTTTGAAATGTGAAGTACAAATCTGATGTTTGGCGGTTTCATTGAAATGAGATTTGATGTCACTGAGGTGAAATCAAATCAGCCAACTTTAAGCTGCGATATTCCCAGAGCTAATTAATATCATTGGAACTTGTATACATGTAGTTCTAATTTATAATGTTATGTTACTGTAACAGTTTGTGGGAAAATTCTAATAATCTAGAAATCCTATTGGGTTGAATCTTTTTGGATTTTTCAGAATCTTATAGGATTTTTTTCAGAATCTTATAGGATTTTTCAGACTCATATTTTAGAAGCTTATATGATTTTTTAGAATCTTATAGGATTTTTCAAATCTTTTTGGATGCTAGAAGATATTTTTCGTAAGGGGAAGTCCCCCAAGTTATGCTATATAACTAACAAAGTCCAAGAAGTGTCTTTGAGGAGTACCCGGTACCTTAGATTATGCAGAACAATAACTAAGTCTCAGAAATGTCCCTGAAGTCCCCCAAGTTTTGCTGAAGAACTGACAAAGTCCATGAAGTGTCTTTGAGGAATACCTTGGCTACTGCCTTTTTCTAATGAAGTACCTTTGAAGTGTGCCAATATTTTTCTCTGTTGTTGAAGTGCCTTTTCAGTGTACTCTTCAGAGGCACTTCTAGGCACACTTCACATGAAGTGTGACACTTCTGGACAGTAAGGGTAAAGACAATTAGTTATAAAATAACTCCTTCCTAGATATACAACGCAAGGAACTAAACAGTGTTGGTACAACGGCACGGTCTTTCCATGACGGCCCTCAAATGTATTTTTCGTTGTAAATTAACTTCATGTCGTATTACATATGCGATGTCGATATAATGATAATTGAGCACCCTCCGTTTAATTGAGAGATATACATAATGCATCAAGTTCTTGCAGAGGAATCATCAGGGTTCGCAGCTGCTTTCATCATCAAGAACGATATTCATTTAATTGCAATCGCAAGGTGACTCGTTTGGTACAGTCGAAAATGAACTCCGGAAAGCTTTAATTGGTGTGTCGGGTTACATACAGGTCTTCGCGCCTTGTCAATGGAGAACCGCTTAATACTTGTTTAAAACTGATATTTCGTTATACAATTAGACGGATGAAATCCACTACTACTTACATTTCATCAATATCGACAGCGTTAAAGCTGACGAGTAATGGCAAATAGCATACACGAAGTGGGGATAATGTTTTTAGTTATATCTTCAAAACAATTATAATCTGGAAATTTCACAAATAAACACTTATATATATTCCCTCAATCAAAATTGAATACCTGTACCAGAAACGTAGTACATGTATCTACAAATCACGTGAAACAACCACGAGATTCAGTCGTCGGCAGGTTCATTCACGTATTATGGCGCGCAATTTTAGTTGGCCGGGTGTTGTTCTTAAATTACAGAACAAATCTTTACCTTCTTTGTGCAAATCGATCCGTATTTCATCTCGGAACAGTGCGCATAAACCGCGAAAGCAAATATCCACTCGTTGTAGGCACTTTTATCCTAGACACCTTCTGCCATCCCTGCCGAGCTTGCTTGAAAAATAGCTATATTCATACGAGCGTCGTCAGTACAACAGGCGCGTGAACTTCCGACTGAGTAACACAGTTATTCCCCTTGTTTGTTCTAAAATACCAGTATCGTCGGGCGTCTGTCAAAGCTATATTATTTTAATCTAACAGCTTTCTCGTAACTTTTCGTCAATATATGCTAGCTATTCCAATTATATATAAATACTGTATCAAATTATTAAACTTGAACTGTGTGCTTCTGTGTGCATGTGTGTGTCTGTGTGTTGTTTTTTTTTTACAATGGTAATAATAAACTGAAATGCAACCAAAATGGCCGCAATCCAAAATGGCCGCAGTGCAGACCGTGATCCTTTAAATGCGAAATAGCGATAGTATTGTCCTACTAATATCTTTAGGCCAAGTTTACGTGGGATTATGTTTTGTATGTAGTTACTTTTCTTGGGCGGTGAATCATCGTACCCTATTCCCAAAGTGGTCCTTGTTGCTGGTAAATACTTCATGTCAACCACCTCGCTGGGAGTCTAATAATACCTCACCCACCAGTCAGATTTTTGGACAGGATTCGCGGCCGCGCGCAGATCGCCTGAAGTGGCATCATATATAGTAAAATAGATGTTTGCCGAACATTTCAATTACTTTTCAAGTATGCATAATATCTATGTTGACCTATAGCGATAAAAAAAATCTGCAGATTATTTTCTCTGTTTATCTGGACGGAACATATGAAAAGTAGTATGCTCATGTGTAAAACTGAAGTTGTTCGGCCGGATTCAAACTGAACCGTGCGTACGTGGGTTTTTCCCTATACGTCATAGCAACGTAGTGAGGGTCAACTTCCGCTACTGGCGGCAGGGACATGAGTGGAGTGAGCCTATGAAACGGAGCATGCGCTGTGGGCAGGTTGACTTCATGTAGGCAGCTATTGTCTAAGCCTTTGTGCAGCTGAAAAGGTTCAAGTCTAGACACATTGTTGTTCCCTGACTTGGCTATTCAAGGGCGTAGACAAGTTGTGAAGTTTGGGGGGGCTTAGGGGGAGAGTCTGAGAGGGGGTATCCCCCCTCGCAGCGTAGATTTTGTTGTTGAAAATTGATGGTAAATTGGCGCTAACTGGGAGCATTTGAGCGGTAAAAAATTGTAAAAGTTGAACTTTTTTTTGCGAAAATATCCTACAACAGTGGCGATCACTACGTGATATACAAGGTGAAATGATCATTCAATCCGGAGTTTGCACTATAATTCAAGTTATTTCTTAGACAATACTATGTTGCCTAGATAGCAGGGGCGGTGCATTGATGCGTGGTTGACAGCATGAGTTCTGATGTTCGTTCTGAAGTTGCCAAACTTATCAAAAATGTAAGCTTAGTGGTCCTTTCTCGGAATAGTAGAGAAAATTATCCATATTCATCAAATTTACACCAGTTAAATAGTGACTTTGTGTCTGGGTTAGATGTTTTACCTGTATTTCGAGGGTTTCTCCGTGAAAATTATTCGAGAGTTCGTATCTCTCGTTTGTGAATAAATAAATACTCAACAAATGAGTGGGATCTCAATCAAAAATCAGTTTATGGTGAAAAAGTTCTGAAAAAATCTTTTTAGCCAACGTGTTGACCTTTTTCGTCCTAATGGGCGATATGTGATTGAATTGGAGCACATTATTCGTTTCTCGAAGAAAATCACACGGGGTCTTTTGAGTCCGATATCGCCAAACTTTTGCGTTGTTCTCTGACCGATTGTAATTAGTCTAGACCTTCTGGTAAGCATTGTTGATGAAAATTTTACTTCCCCTGTAATATGCAACAATTGATAAAGATATGTCACAAGCTAAACATTTACTTCTCTGCTATGTTTGCTTTCTGTTTCATTCTTTCTTTCTTTCCTTTTTTCTCTCTTTTTTTCTTTTTCTTGTTTTTTTTTTTTTTTTTTTTTTGCCGGATGTGAATATTTGGGGGGGCTGAAACCCCCCCAAGCCCCCCCTTGTCTACGCCCTTGCAGTATTGTATGCACTGTTTCGTGATCCTTACATGGAGTTTGAACAACATTTTTGCTCTGATTGAAAGGCCACAATGGGGAGACAATCCATGTTTGGCAAGGTCGTACTTTTTGCTTCATGTAGCTTTAGCATTGTGTATTTGCATGCCAAATATTTGTCATGCTAATCGGCATGTCATAACTCCCAGAAAAGCACTCATTGGAACAACGCACACACACGGTGGGGGAAGGCTAACATGTCTCTTTCAATGTGACTGAGAGCAGCCGATCAACAACAAAAATATTTACCTTGAATAATTTACAAGGAGGAATATGACTTTGATATCTGGCCAAAACTATGACTGCGGAGATGGTGTACCGCATTGTCATACCCCGAGTTATCAGGCACCCAGCAGGGAACTGAGCGTTGTGGTATCAATACCTAGATATCGGTACATATGTACTTACCTGTGGGAAAGGTAATTCTTCGCCTGTATTTTTCGTATCGGTATATCGCGTGTACTACTTTATTATTAGTCAGCTCGGTCGTCCCAAGTGTTCACAGCTGAATAACTTCCTACTTATACCTGTCAAATTCACACACGTGTGACAGCATTCGAGGCTCTATACCGTTGAAATTTATAATACCAGTACCGGAAGATCAATACTCGCTTTGTGCGAAAAGTTCGATTGTCTGTTCATTTATCTATCCACTTGTGCTGGTTTATTTTGTTATACCGGCATCTTGGAGTGGATGGGCCTAGGGGCGGGGGGACGGGACGGTATTGGTCAGGTATATTTGTATGCATGTTTAACTTCCATTATGTATATAGAACTGAAAAAGACCTGCAAATATGGTTGATATTCATGTTTCTTCGAGATAATTGCCTTAAACAACAATCCAACAATTTATTGTATAATTAAGTCTTAGGCAAAATTAATGGCAATCAAAGAACTCAAAATGCAGCGTCAAATTGATCTACAAGTGTCACACATTACTACGGGACCATTATTATCCCATATAGTACATACATGTCATATTAATAAAAAATTTCTCAATATTAATGTTTTATTTCACTTCCCCGAATATTTGAGGTGGTTTTGAATTGATATTGGATTAATATCGCTCCAGTTGTATTGCCTATCACATGTTGATCAATTTGACACAAAGTTTAGGGTTATTATACTTGACTGTGTTACTTCATCTGTGCAGTCCAATTGAGTATGTAAAATATAATAAATAAAAGAATGTAAATGCATTTTATCACTTATTACTTATTTTACCGTCTTCTCACATTTAGGTTGACTAGTGTGTACAATTCCCCTTATCTACCAAACTTTATACACTATCTTCGAATACGGGAAATGAGAGGTATTTTAGGCCTAGCTTATCATTTTTGAGCGTACATGTATATTTGCACACGTCTCACACCAAGGATCATTGGCAAACTCAAACTGACGGCCATGTTGGAGAGCCAGAATAATTATATTTTCGTATTCTTCATTTTTTTTTCTGTGCTAAAAAGGATGACCGCATTGATGACGTCAAAGTGACGTCATTTTCAGAAAAGGGGTCAGATTTTTTTATATCTTTATTTTTGTGTTTTCTTCTCCAAAACCGCAAACCAAATTAGTAAATAATAATCGGATTTCAAATAAAGTAGTTTTCGTCCATTTCTCCTCTTAGAAAAGCAGGGATTTTGAAGAAAAATAACGAAAACGTCACTGTTCTGATACAGCATATGGCCGTCATTTTTGAATTAACACATGATCCTCTGCTCGGATGGGGTGGTGAAGGGGGTATGAAAATAGTATCAAAATAACGACAATATGATAAACTACAAAGACACCTGTCAACATTTCGTCGTTTCGGAGATACATGTTCGATAAGCATAATTCCCCCTCCCCCTTATAAAGTGTATAAAAACTATTTTATTTCATATAGGATAATTATTTCTTAATTCACTATATTCTCTCAGAGAAAATAACACAATTACAATTTTTTTTTTTTACATTTTCTTGTAGAGCTTGACCCCTAGCTGAAGGAGTAGCGGGGTATTTAATTGGGGAGAGGTGGGAGGCGAAATGGTCCCTACCCGGTTCTTGGGCAGGCCATACTTGGTAGGGTTAAGGCGTTCTAAATAAAAATACATTTTAAGTTAGTACCCAGTGATGCCACTTACGAGCAAATCTGGGTGGAATGCTATTTCATACGGTATGATATCCACACACAAAATGTATCCACGTAAAACTTCGAGAGAAAAAATCTGTTTTGTCATTTCAGTTGAACTTGGAGTAAACGGAATATGCAGTTAGCCACAGCTGGCACCACCTATATATGTACACAAGGGCATTCTCAACAGGGAGTCATGCCTTCGTGACAGTGAGATAACGACTCTCACATAAATGTGTGAGCTCCCGATTACATCATCACTCCAAGGAACAAAATAACATTCAGCTTTCAATTCAAAATCTGAAACACTTGAACGGTGTAGATACGTTACCAATGTAGGCAACCTGATATTCTCATATACTCATGACGATAAAGCGTGGTCTTGTCAGTGTGAGACTGATCAGCGAAGTTTAGCGCCGTCATTTGATGAAATCATATAGGCCTAACTGGTAATTATGTTATTAGAATTACAAATGTGCGGGTTTTCTGAACTTTTGGAAGAAATTCCAGCAGAATTTTCCAAAATTTCGGAAAAACACCTCTCGTACCAAATTCATTTGGTTAATAAATTTCAAGTTCCATTTCTGTTCATTTAATTTTTGTTCAAGGAGTGTTTTTTTTTCTCATTTTTTTGTAAAAGCCGAAAAGAGCCCAATTCGACCTAGAACGAAGTGTTGCACCCTCAGCTATATAGGGTGTAAAACAGCGAAATATACCTATGGTGTAAATTTACTCATTTATATGCAAATGGTGTGTCAACGGGGTTTGTTTTTTTGTTTTCTTTTTGTTTGTTTTTTTGTCTCCAGCAGAAATAATCACTCACAGCTACACCCCAAGGGTGTTTAAGATACACCACAAGGGTGTCAAAAGGGCGTAATATTTAATTCGAGCACAATATCAGGACACGCTTGAGCAATAATTTCACATGTTATGAAACACTATTATGGACTGGTCTGACTGACAGTTATTATTTTGGATATTTTGCATAATTTGAAAGTTATATCTAATGCTACTCTCCCGCCGAGAGTGAAAAACGCACATTTGCACGTTTTCAAATCCCATTAACATGTATATTATGCATAATTTTGGATTGAGTTTTCTCGTATATAACCAGCTACTGTTATAGTTTAAAATATTCGAAGTTGTCAGTTTTACTACTGAAATCAAAATTCTGTTTCTTTATGATTATGCTTTCTCCGGGTCAATGGCCTCTGTTCCAAAATCTTGAGATCATTTATCCCGAGAGTACTATTCACTCCGTGCGATCAAAGAATGGTAAGCTTATAGATGACATTCACGGAAGGAGTCGAGTGTACCGAGGTGCTTTCGAAATCACGGAAAGGCGCGATATATCGTTGGCTCGATGGACTTTCTAATACCAATCTCGCTAATTTAGCGACGGATACATATTAACAAATGGAGTAGGATAAAAAGTTTTTATTGGAAGTATCCGTTATTTTGCGCAAGTTGGGAATTTTGATTTTTCCTATCATATTTCTTGTCTATATCCGGATAGGGTATATATGAACTAGATAGATAGATGCTTTATTTACTCAGGGTATACACAATTAGCACAAACTAGTTTACATCGTGGCCCTGCTCAAACCATATATATACATATTTAGTAAAAAGGGTTAGCATGATCAACAATCGGAGATCATATATATCGAGACAGTTCACCTCATCCTCTACCTCTCCCATCCCCTAAGCTCTTGTTCCATAGTCTTGTGGTGGACGGAAAGCGATAGCCAAGCGACATGTTTTAGCATGATATCATGTACCATGTTTAGAAAGAATCCGTCGTTCTAAGTTTATAATCTGAAAGGAAATTTTAAGCTGACCTCCAGGTGACGCCATCTGTTGGTCTATATGGACGAACGCAATACCAAACAACATCTTGTGACTTGATCATGCATATATCAAATTTTGTCAGGATCCGTAGTATTTCTTTACATTTATGTTTTCCAGAAAGTTGGCCCCAGCGTTTGTAGATGGAGAACGAACACACGCGACATCCTGTGTCAATTATCCACGTGGCAAATTGTAAGAATCCGTTATATCATTTAACTGTGTTAGGGTTATAATTGTAACTCTTATCTTACCAGAACTACCGGTCGTCTACTGGAAAATGACATAGCATTCGGCTACTACCACGAGCTATAATTTCCCCATGTGGTATCTGCCCTTCTCGGTGATTAACCGAAGCAAGCCTGGTGAGGTGGGAGGACATCCCCCCCGCCCCCCCCTCCCCCTTACCAAACTGTATACCCTATCTCCGGAATTGGCACTCCGTGCCTTTGTAGTTTATCATATTGGGTTAATTCTGAGCCTATCTGCAAACCCCTGAGCAGGATAATGGGTAAATTTAAAATAGCGTCCCTGTGGGGTACCTGACCAGTGATGTTTTTGTCATTTTTCTTAAAATTCTTGCTTCTCGGTGAGGAAAGCGGGCAAAAAACTATTTTATTCCACATCAGTTTATCATTTAGTAATTTATTATGCAGTTACAGGCAACGAAATCACTTAAATAAAGAAGTCAAAAATTTCTGGTAGAGATTGTCGTAGGGGTATAGTGTGGTAAGTTTAATCTCCTAGCCCAAGAGGTAAGAAAACTATTCTGTGGAGGGGTGCCAAAATTGCCCTCCCGAGGCCGAGAAAGGTCCCAAAAAGCTCTGGTCATATCGGGTTAACATGATTAGGAAATATTTGAATGCTCAATATGTTCTACGGCCTCCATCAAGAGATACTAGTACTTCGTGTTGTCAAAGCGGTCTAGATACTTGTGGATATGGTACGCACGTCAAGGGGAACATAGGTACGCAATGTGTGGGGATCTTCATCTTTCATTTTGTCCATTAAAGGAATAGACAACATTTGATAAACGTATATTGCAAATGAACGAACAATTCCAAGAATGTCCAAAACTATTTTTATTTAAATTATGCAATTTTTTCCAACCGAGTAAGAAGCCGTTAATGATAAATTCTGTGGCTTGTAAGGCCGCCGCCATTACGGCAAGTTTAGTGACGTCACTGGGCCACAGAACACTGCAGTGAACTGGGAGGACACGCACAGTTTGCCTTGCACTGGAATAATCGCAGCCCGATAGGCCAGCAGGTGTGGCTATACATCCTTGTATTCTGTACCCTGTAAATACCGGCTGATGTTTGTACAATTACAATGATCTTATCCTTGTTGTTGAGAAATCGGGTTTGATCTGTCGGTCAGTCTAGACTTAAGTGTCAAAAAAAACACAGCATCGAATTGTCTGATAAAATATGCTTTCGTTATAGGCCAATACTTTTCAGCTGATGGCTACGCCAACATGCGTCAACATAATTCGGCAGTAACTCACTGAGATTGTTTAATGTAACCGAGAATGGGAATAATTCTGATTTCTGTGTTACCAATTCAAAGAATCGAGCCTCAACAAAGACCGGCACTCAGCCAGAAAACGAAACTAAATCTGCCCCTGCTGGAGGGCCGTTTTTCCGGGAAAAGATTATCCGAAGATTTTTCTCACCGTTGAACTGTTACCGAAAGAAACTGTCCAACATGACACGGCCGTTAAACACCCACCCAAATATCTAGTGTGCGAGAAAATTTACCTGAGAAAGTTTATGGAATAAATCCTTGTCAGCTAATGTCAGCACTTGCACATGTGCTCGTCTGATCGTTTCCTAACAGGACATCTCACAGCAGAGCCGGTTAAACGAAATCCGCAACCCGGCCGGCTTCTACGGTACATGCATCCTCGACCGATTTCTACGGTAGATCGTCCTCAATGGGCTCGAACACGCCTGACACTAAGTTGTATCCCTCGACACTGGTCCCAAGCAGCGTAGATGAAAGCATGGTTTGGCCCAGCCAGTCATTGTCATCAGTCAGGTTAAAACTAGTTGAAAATCACTTGCTGCCATGTTTGCTCTCTAACAGCAGAGAGGCCCTTTGACGTCATGAGCTAGTTGTCACGTGAATATCACTCGGCCGCTCATTGGTTAAACCATAAAGATGGTGGCTCCCTTCATTCAACACATCTGGTCATTTTTCCAATGTTTGAGAGTATTTTTCTTCGTTAGAAAGAATCTCAAAAATAGGAAAAACATATTTTTGGGCACTGTTTGGATTGATCTTTCAGTCGCAGTTTACGTTTGCCAAATGTTGTCTATTCCTTTAAGAAAACATACCATGTGTGAATATATTGCAGGGATGAAGTACCCTTTCAGGTGTTTTATTCACAATCAATTTGTAACTTTAGATAAATGAAAACACCAAAGGTGGACATTTCTTTTCACTTAAAAAATAATTGGCAATCACCAAAATGTTTTGATGCAAAGGCAATTGCCCTTTCCGTTCCATCGGACATATTACGGATGGTGACTGCTCCCAGTCCGAGATCTGGTATGGTCTTCACTAAGATTGGTTTGCCCAAAACATAATGCACTGGTGAATGATCACATTGTATAATTTCTTTGATTCCCCAAAAGCACTTTTCTGTTGTGGCTCCCATGTGAACTCAGGATCTGGCACAGTTTTCTCTGGAACATAATTATTTTCTTGAACTTCAATACACCATTCGGGACAGCTTCTGCCCCAGGTGTGTTCCATCTCTACAGCCAGAAATCGTCATAGTGAAGGGCCATCTGTGAATGATTTGACCGGTAACATACATTGTAGGTGGTAAAAATAAAAGCAAATAAACTGAATATTAACTTTTTATAAATTTCAATTTTGAGATTTGCGTATTGACTGCCTCTGCACTGAACCCCGAAATCATATCCGAATAGATACTATTTCCAAGATAATTGTTCAAATTTGTTTAAATATTGTTTTATGTCAAAGACTACGAGGCGAAACCATCTAATTTTGGGAATATTTAGTTATTGTTGTAAGCAATACTTGTTGCAAGCATTACTTCATTATCAGACTGATTTCGTGGAGTTTTACCAGAAAATGTGTATGCATGCCAAACCAATCCACGTGCATGTTGTGGAAACCTACATGTAATACGAAAAGAACCTATTGACCATAGATAGTAACAGTTTTACCAGAAACTGTGTATGCATGCTGAAGGTGTCGAAAACCCGCAAAAAAGAGAGCTAGCAGTTGAGATTATAAACTGCGATTACAAGCGTCTTGTCCGTCATCCATAATTCAGCCGTCGTCCATTAGAGAATATCCACGTCCATAATCCAAAGACCTATTCTATATTCCATATAACAGTATTAGCACCAAATTCAAAAAGACAATCATAGTATACATACACATAGGCTTGTTTCCTGCAAGAGAGAAGCGGTCAACAGTTTTCAATGATGCCGGCAAGACATCATGATGTTCCAAAATATCAAATCCGTATCGCTGATCAGTATTCTTAATCCATAATATTCGTTGCAAAGTCATCTAAAGAATGATGTATCTCAGTCACGCTTTGATTGTGTCTGTTCATATGATTACCATGAGGATCTTAAAAGTACATGGGTTCATACGGCCCCTAGCCCCAGGGTTAAGCGGAATTAGACACAAGTTACGAAACGTAGCGCCATAGATCTTGTACGCTACGTTCGTATTTTGCTATCAGCATGCTATATGTATCGCCAAATTTGAGAAACTTTGAGTGGAGGCGTTTGATGGAATAGCCCTGTTTTATAAGTTTCTGTAACAGTGTTTTGTGACGTTGATTAAAATCGTCACATTTAACACAGGATCTAGCAAATGCTACTAAGCGAGATATGTATACGCCATATGCAGGTCCCACTGGAATATTACTGTCCAGAAAGGGATAGTTTACAACGACTAAAACAGATAGAGATATCGTGATTGATCTACGAGAGGACACCATTATCAGCACTCGAATGCGGTCAATCGGGTCCTTTATCAATACGGCTGTGTTAACTTTGTACACGTTACACTGTGTACCTTTACTAGTTCATGTTGGTGTGTACTGTAACTACACAGGGGCGTGCAGTGACTGTGTACAGCAGATACACAGTTGAATGACTCATTGTTGTGGCATCATGAGATGTGCAGTTAAACTCCAAGATAAAACAGTTCGTTTCAATAAATGAACCGGCTACCTCAAAAGGACTTTGCGTTGTTTGACTAGGGGGAATATATCACTGTAGACATATATGTCTTGAAAATACACAAGTGTGTATCTCTGATACCAGAGGCAATTTGCGTACCTCTTCTGCACACTTCCACACAATATATTTTTTATATCCATGTGTACTTTCAAGAGAGACTTGCAAATGTGTACAATATATACACATCATTGTCGATTTCTGTACAAAATTCACAAAATATGTGTATCACAAAATTCTGTGAAGTCATGTGACGCAGTCAGTATGTCGGCACCTCTTCCCACTTCCCTTATATGTGTTGTAATTTATTCCTGTATATGGCGAGATTCTGCTGGTGGACGTTTCGTCGCCGAGGCCCGCCCCCTGTACATACCTTTTGGTCTTTGATATATGTTGGCATGTGTGGGAAGTTGATGCTGGGTCAACATCGGGCCTTACAGACTAGTCTTTTGTGTTAAATGCCGTCATTTACATCTGACGATGGTACAGCTCACCAATCTCCAATGTACGAGTTGTCACAGCGAAACAGCTCACCAATTACCAGTATACGAGTTGTCAGAGCATTTCCATCATAGCTCTCTAGATTTGTATCTAATACCGCTCATGCCGGTGCTAGGGGCCGTGTGGTCATATCATCCAAGTTGCCACATGAACAGGTACAATAAAAGCGTACCTGAGATACAACACATATCACGAATCGTTAGATACTTGGTATGTGCTTTAGAATAGGTTAACCAGAAGACTATTCTGTGAAGTCATGTGACGCAGTCAGTATGTCGGCACCTCTTCCCACTTCCCTTATATGTGTTGCAATCTGATAAACATTGTAGGTGTACGTTATAGGTGTTCATTGTTGGTTACATTGACTGTGTATCGGTGATACACAATTTGTCAAGCAAAGATGATGAAGCTCTGGAACACTGAATCCGAACCTAACGGACAGGATAACGGAATCAAACGGGCATGACCGAAAAGATTTAGTTCGCCACACCAAGACGATGAATAGCATGACACATTATGGAACATCTGCAAATGAATTTGACAGTTCTTAATTCCAAACAGGTATTTTTACAACTGTAACATTTGAATGCTCAATATGTTATAAGCTCAGCAGTTATTCCACGGCCTCCGTCAGACAGACTATTGCTTTGAGTTATCAAAGCGGTCCATATACTCCTGGATATGGTAGGCACGTCAGTAGTAATTCCATTTAATCAGACCTCAGTCCATATTGAGTTGTCTGAATGATTCTGTGTATAACTCCAGATCATCTGGCTTCAAGGTCTTGTCCACCCCGTATTCGGAACTTGAGAACTTCAAAAGAGCGTCCCTAATCTCCGGCTTTTGGAGTTCATTTATAGTGTTTTCTGTGGAACAAGAACAATGGGCGAAATATATAATCAATGGCTGGAATTTTTTTATGATGAAAACACACTTGGATCATTCGTGTCTTCGCTGTATGTTTTTTCTTTGATTAATTATTAGCTTTTCATCATTTTCTCCGAAAATTAAAGCAAGGCAAATCAAATAAGGCAACTTATACCGGAGATTGATTCCTTTCATTTTATCCATTTATGCATCCGCCGACGATGAATTCAAGGCCCTGTTGGTATCCTGGTATGATCATTAACAACAATGGCCAGAGAGAAGGTGATATCTATCTCGAAAAATCAATGCCAACATTACCAAGAAGAATTCTAGAAAGCACCTGGTGAACTTTACAGAGCGCCTGTATTCACAGATAGTGAAAAGTAGAGAGTGCCTCTATTCAAAGATGGTGAACTGGTGCCCTAATCTGGCAGTCGCCAATTCGATTTCCACACGAGGAATACCGTCATAACAATAATATATTTGCTTATCAGGTTTTGTTATTCAGAAACGAACTGAATTTTACCCTGAGCTCATGTTCCAAACAAGGTCGTTGAGAAATATAATAACCGTTTATTTTGGAAAAAATGTTCCAAATATAACGCTTCTTCTTACCGACAATCTGATCAATACTGCCTTGGCATTTCCCCTTATAATCATCGGGTAGGTAGTCCTGAGGCAAGAGAGACATGTCGACGTGCTTGTAAACATCGGTAAGATTCGAACCATGGAAGTGCAACTGAAAATAATAGCCATCAAAATTAATGCCAATATAATCAAGCCTGTCGAAGTTTACAAATCTCTCTTTGAGAGTATTCAGACGTGTGAGATTAGAAATACCACAACAAGGATAAACACCATCTTATATATTAATTCTATAAGGTATCCGTAGGAGTCCGAATCTGTTTGGGAAAATGACCATGGCTGTAACCTGGCACCAAAGAAAAAAACACTTTAGCGAAATATAAAAGAAATTAATATTAAATATCAAATGTTGTTCGTCAGAAATATACTCTGATGTCTGCGTAATCTGAACCAGAAATCTGGGAATTCAAGTAGGACTGATTTTACCCTCGTCTTTAGTTTATCTGGCAATAGTGGGATGACGATTGTGAACATGGCCTCGAACACGGGGTTGATGTTGAAGTAGTGAAGACCCTTGTATCGCATTGGGTAAGCTTTCTGTAAAGAGAACAAAAGTGGATAAATCAGTTGATGTAATTTGAGATCATGGGATAACAAACGTACTTTCCATGTAATGTTAGAAAATCATCTGAGATATCGATGTAATAGGCCTGAAACCTGTAGCTGATGACGTATCACCAAACGTCTATCCCATGATGCATTGTAATTCCATGACAAATGGCAGGTGGGGTCATAATGATGCTGATCAATTATGTTGCTACCCTCAAGTAACATGACATCAGTTTAACTCAGCATCAGCATCAGCAAAGTCCGACAAACACGTCCTGCTGTAAGGTATTTTCAGGGCTTCACGCCTTGCGGGCACCTTTACTGTGGGTCGACAATTAAACTGATGGCAATTCATCATGTGATTGAAAGAAAGATATTACTATAGCGGTTTTACATCTATTGGATGTAAGGTTGAATATTAGCAATCTAATATAGTCTGTGTTGTAGCACAAACTACACAGAAGTTCTATTATTTGTGGACTTCTGCAGTTGGCAGTCCCTGCATGTCAAACAGGGTGTCCACGGTACAAGGAACATATTGATTTAGACTTTACTGTATCCAAGTAGAATACACCAAAGGCGAGAGACTTTCCGTTTAGACACTACATCAGCCCTTTAATCATGTCATTGGATCACCGTTATTGTTATGTACTGATATCATTTGTTAACATTTTCACAATAATGCAATGTTGTGCTTTATGCATGCACTTGTGTATAACGAGTCAAATATTTAAATTAAGACAGCTACTTGTAATCAACGGCTTTCACAATAAAATCAACTGACAATAAAAGCAGTCTCATTGGAAGACTATATGTGGGTGCTCTCATTTGGTCGCTCATTCCAATCACTGTATGTTCGTTTTAATTTGAACAAGAGAATAAACGTTATTATTAGTTCATGTCTGAACAGAGGCTGAAGACCAGCGCTGTGAAATCGAATTAATTGCGAATTAATTTCAAATATCTTAAAATGAGGGTATTACGGGTCCCCAGGCCCTGATGCCGGAAACAAATAAGTTGTGATAGATACACCGGAATATCGTGAACTGTCTGTATTCAATCCGGTACATTTTAATCTATACTAACCATCCATACGTGCATCATTTTTTTCGTGTTTTCTATTCCAAAGAACGTCTGATGTTTTAGTGTCATCTTGGACATATCCTCTAATATTATAGTTCCGTTGACTTGAACGTTTTCGTCCAACAGCAAGTAATCGATTAATGCAGCTGATGCGATCATGTACTCCTCCATCGTGTACTTCCCTGACACATCTATATAGCCTGGCAAAGAGAAACAAAATTCATGAATATTAAGAGAGGGCAAAAATACTAGAGGACCTTCAATTAAGACACAGAAACAGAATCTGAACACTTGGAAATAAGATTACGTACGCACGCTTTAAATAATATGAAAATAATAAAAGCCCTCGGCTGGTTACCCAGCTGAATTTTTAAAAATGTTTTGGAGAAAGATAGAGGATATCTTTTTCTGAATTCTATAAATTCGGAGTTTGGAAAGAGGTAATTATGTATAGTCCAAAACGGAGTAATCCCGTGTTCACTGACTTGATAAAACAACTGGCACCCCATATATACTGGATGTTAGCTATAAACTAGCATCAGCTTGTTTTGCGAACCGATTAAAAACAACTCTCGACAAACTCTTTCAAGGGGATCAGAAGGCGTTCATCTCATACCGTTTCATATATGCCAAAATATGAGACTATTTTCCAGATTTTCTAATTTTAGGAGGGCGCTTGATTCTCTTTTATGTGTTTCGCAAGAGGCATCAGTAAAGGCAATAAATTGTGGAGAATCTGTTCCAAAGTGGACCACAAAATGTAAAAACAAATCCATGATGACGTCACAGTGATGTCATTTTCAAGGATTTTTCGAATTTTTCATTTATGAGGGGTTTTTTTCTAAAAAAATGTCCTTAACTTTATCTGGCATACATCACATATGAAGGGACAGATCATATATCTACGCCGTTTCTGCACGCCTCGTCCCTTCCCTGCTAATCATGCTTGTGAATAATTACCTGGTCTGCCCATCATGATTGTCCTGCCTTCTTTATCCTTATTCGGTAGCACGACGAAGAATCTACAATTGCAATGGAAACCCGTGTGGAGCATAAAAAGAACATTACCACAAATAGAAGACAAAGTTCTGAGAGAAAGAAGAACAGGAGAGAGGGAGGAAAGGAAGGAGGGGCGGGACGGAGGCAAAGAAGCGTTGCCATAAAAATGCTGTTCCGCACAATAAAGAAATTTCTGTACAAATATCTGCTTGTATGTTACAAGGTAATTTCTGTACAAATATCTGCTTGTATGTTACAAGGTTTATTGCATATGCACATGGATATACATTCTAGATGATAATGCAATTCAATACATGCATTCATCTAAAATTTATCTTTTTAGACCCAATAATTTAGCATACATTTGATAATGGTAATTAGTTTGAATTGAAGGACTGAATTACATTTTTTTGACACAAGAAGATACCACTGTCCAACTGTGTATAACAGGTAATATCCACTTCACATTTGTGGATGTAAAGCGACTTCCTCCCAAGGTAGCCACCCATCTAGATGGTGCCTAAAATTATTTCCTGTGGTACTTATCGGTAAACCCCTAAATGCATCCATCGTCAGGTTACACATAACTATGCCAACCATTACATATATTATCCGATCCAGAAATGTTACATTTACATGTATATAAGATTATAGCATCGAAATGAGTAAATTCTACATTGACAAGTAAGAAACATTGTGGTTCCTGTTTTCATGGTAAGTGGCAACCATATTTCGAGGAGATTGGATTCTTTAGATATTTCAGTGCGAGTGTGAGAAATCTTATTTTTATTGAAGACCTTATGACATAAAGAGGATGCAAGAATTCCACTATCTCGGCTGTTTATATAGTAGAGGCCGATGTATCAATGGATATATGTTTGAATTTCTAATATTTGGTTAACGACCCCGTCGATAAGCAGTAGGTAGAACTTGGTGTGATACGTCATAGTGCATATTCGTGATTATATTGCCTTCTGTGCAGTCATGGATAAAAAAACGAAAGCCATGCAACGTTGTTTATACACTGTTGACTGGAATATTTCCTTGCATCGTTTTATAGTTTGACGGGGTGTTTGTAGGTGGATAAGGTGTTCTTTGCCCGCATAGATCGTCTGGCCAACCCATGGTTTCGCGCTAAAAAAGTTTGGATCACCTCAGTACAGGGCATTTGCATCCATTCACACTCTCCAATGGAGAGAACATTGGAGACTATAAATTCCTCTGAGAGAAAAATAGGTCATCTCAATGAATATGCATCAACGACCCTTCTCGCTTAAACTAACCCGCCGCTTGCTTCAAATTTCGGTCAACTTCCTGTCGGGACGTGACGTCATACTGCCAATATTGTGGAGGCCCTGTCGGGACGTGACGTCATACTGCCAATATTGTAGAGGCTATCCACAGAGGTAAGAATGCAATGTTGGGCCATCGTTTCAATAAGAGTTGTTGGAATGAAATTTCTATCGGGCATGTCTCTCATCCTGCGTACTCTATTCGAGGTATAGGGGAATGCTTTTCTGAAGAGTGATATGGTTTGCTCTTTAGTCGCCAGACGTTGTCAAATTTCCAACCTCTTACATATCTCCCCCATTTATTATCCGTATATGAGAGAATTCTGCCGGAGGCCAGCCCTCAGTAGATGTCATTTTACAAATATATGTAGGTCTATTATTGGTAGTAAATTTATTGCACGACGTCGGGCATTACAGTCTAGTTATTCTGGGTATCCATGAATTTACCATGTTTACCCCATGTTGAGGCGTTTAATCCATCAGACGCCCTCGATAACCATCCATTAACATCAGATGAGATATTTATCTGAGCTGATCTGTCATCTCAGCTCCCGAGCTAGCGTATCTAACTCCGCTCAATACAGTACTAAAGTCTGTTCATTTTAATTAGTCGTCTACACTGAAGCTTGTCAAAAAGCAGTAGTTAATAACTCTGCATAAATTTTCTTTTCTGCATCGTGTAGAACAAATCGAACTCTACAAAATGACCACCAGTACTCCTTGATATCGATAATATATCACGCTTGAAATAACTTTGTAATTCTCTCCATATAAAACTCTAGTACGGTTGTTTCATGTACCGGGCCTCAATTGCATAGGGAGACGTCATAATATATTCGTGTTTACTAGCACAAAGGTCAACACTGCCGTGTACGGTCATAGAGGTGTGCGGTTTATCATTCGGCAATTTCACTGGGCATGGGATATAAGCGACACTCCAACGGACCGCCTGTTATTACCTTATACGGCATCACTGATCTTTGTCCCAGTGATCATGAATATATTATGAAGTCTCCCTATGTAATTGTAATGTGATGAAACAACCGTACTGGAGTTTTACATGGAGAGAATTACAAAGTTATTTCAAGCGTGTTATATTGTCGATATTACGAAGAAATGGTAGTCATTTTGTAGAGTTCAGTTTGTTCTACACCGTGCAAAAAAGGAAATTTATACAGTTAACTATTGATTTTTGATAAGCTCCAAAGTAGACGACTAATTAAAATGGACATACTTTAGGGTTTGTGTGGTTACTACATACATGTAGTTTTCGGACACACCGATGCAACAAAAGCGCAGCTTAGATACCAAGGGTACGTCTTAGAATCCTCCGTATTCTAGTCTAAATACTAATCTAGTACCGGGTGAGGTTTTCCTGCTGAGCCATATGGTTGGGATTTAGTCGCCAGGCATCGTCAATATTTTCAACGGGAGGTTATTCAGTAATACAGAACTTCAATCTTTCTCGGTATATAAGATGTACGACGTCGGACTTTACAGGTTAGTTTTTCAAGGTTTCTTTCGTTTACCAGTTTACCCCATATTAAGGCGTTTACTCCATCAGACATGTTGCTCATCCATTAACATCAAATGAGTTGTTTGAGCTGATCTGTCATCACAGCTTCTGAGCTAGCGTATCTAATTTCGCTTAAGCCGGTGCTAGGGACCGTGTGGTTACTTCGTAATCTCCACATGGACAGCTGCAATAAAAACGCGGCTGAGATACTATTATAAATGCTACGTCCGTGAATCCACCATATTCTCGGGTCTGAATGTTAGGTGTCGACAAATACTTTCCTGTAGAGTCATACGTTAGAGTCATACGGTTGCTTTTCGGTTGCCAGGCGTCGTCAACTTTTCTTACCTCTTGCATATCGCTCCAATTTAAATGAAAGTTCATCCGACATTGTGCAACATTGTGGGTCATTACGAATCGTGATAGATACATACCCTGTGCGGAGACATTCCACGGTTTTCTGGTTAGTAGTGTCTATATTTCCAAACCACTCGGGAGTTTCTGAGCGCACCGTCAGGAAGTTGACCAGTTTCTTTCTGGTGGCTAACTGGGCGAACTTGGCACTTCTGAGAAATGTCAACAGAAACTTTGTGTCTGGAAAGAAGGTTGAAATATGTTTTGGAATTATTCATTCCTACAGCTATTGGCACGAATATATACAACTACTGAGCCCTTTCACACTTCCAGATCGCTTTAGGTTCTGTATTCGTCGCAGTTGCCAGAGCCAGTGTAAGATGGAGAAGGGATGGGATGATGAAACACAGCACATGTTGAAACATTCCATCGATACGAAATTCAAACAGCCTCGAAATATAGCGAAAAAGTGCGGCAAGACCCGGAGAAAGACTAAACGTTTGAGAAAATAGTATTACATGTAGCTGCATGGAATTGCTACATCACGTACATTGCACTTGTTATAAGTATGCTCAAGTGGATTAACCACTACATCGTTGTACTGTCGTGGAAGGAATCAACCGCGTCTTGATCAGCAGTGGGTGACGTAGATGTAGTTGGGTTTTTTTCTAAAGAACAAAATCATCTCATACCCTATCATACACCCAGTGGATATCATAGAATGCGTGCGTTATATACCCCTATACGATAAGACAGTTGTTTTTGTCGACACAATCGTCACGTCTCCCGTGCTCCGTTAACATATTATGGAATCTGAAAAAAGTTTTCGGACAGGGTCCGGTATTGTTTTACCATATGCACACAACGTGTTATCATCTGCATAATTCGTTGAAAAAGGTGTATACGGAAAAAAAATCAAAAACAGACAAATACCCAATTTGAAACATCAATCGATTGTGTTTTACATCACTTTTGACTCTGAGCGTTAATAATATAAAACTTGGGTATTTTTTCTGTACGAAACATATTTTTGTGCATTATTAAAAAATTAATTGTTGGCATTACTAACATAACACTTTTGTGTGTGTGTGTGGGGTGGGGGGGGGGGGGGTTGGGGTTATGCTATCGCAAGTACTCCTAGCATGTACCATGAACTACACTTCGCAATAAGTCTAGTATGATACAAGTTTAACCAAGACATTTGTCCGATTCGTAAGTTTTTCCGAACTATTATATGTAGTTTTCTGGAATTTCACCAAGTGCATAACTATTTCAATCATACCTGTGGGCGACTTGAGCCATCTGTTGTTTTGAGTAATCCATTGTCGGAAAGATTCAACAGCACCGTCCCGTTCCTTGGCAGTCTCGTTCAGTTCCTTCTCTGCCTTTTTCACACTCGGCTTGTCCAACGTGCACACGTATTTTCCTTCACTTTCCATTCTTTTCTGTTGTTGCTATGACAAAAATAACCAATTCATCGGCGAGGAACTGAATGAAAGCTCGTGTGAAACACGGGCGAAGAGCATTTCCCCAGATAATTTTGTAAGACATAATTTGGTACTCATAGGGCTTTAGATCTCCCCAATTTGGGCACACCCCCTATAGGCAAGTTTTTTAGGATGGGACAGAGGGTGGAGCACATACCCCTGGAAGATGAGCATATCAGGACTCATCTCGGGTAAAAGTGCCTCTGAGAAGGGATTTCTTCACCAATGGGCGAAACCCAGTGTGAGACAACTTTATTTTGCGTTTCATGGGTCAACCGACATTAAAAAATCGAATAAAAATAAAATTTCAAATTGCCACTTTTATATTTCCTATGAAAGTTTGAAAATAAAGATTTTAACCCCCTTTTTATTCCTGATTGTATGAATTAGGCTGTTGTATTCTATCTGAAACAATGCCAGCAAATAAAAATGCCAAACAAGAAAAAAATACCTTTCACTATGATTTTTTCACTGTAAGTCAGCAAATTGTTGTTGTTGTAAAATGCTGCTAATACTACTCAGCCAATAACGACATTCAATGTAAATTCGGAACCGTCACTGACTGTGTGATCTATCACTCTGTCATGGTACCCATATTTTGACAGTGATGCAGTATGTCAGGGCTAGGAAATGGAGGGTGTTTCAACAGCTCAGCCAATACAGCATGGTTTAAGTTACTGTTGAAGCATGAGGCTGTTGGAACACATGCAAAATTCGCTAGATTGTTCTGGAAGACAACCACAGCCACAACAAAATGATGACATTGCTTGATTTGAAGTGTATGTTGGCAGTTAACATGTGAATTAACATACAGTTTTTGACCTTGAGAAAATAGGTCAACATCAGTCATATCCATAGACTTCATTTGGAGAGCCTATCTTCACTCCTTTAAAAATTATTGCTAATGCTAAATTTGACCTCGATAAACAGGTGAAGGTCAGTCAATTTCATTAAGCTTCTGATCCATCATCAGCTGCATATGTGGTATGACAAGAAAGATGGACAGACAGAGAGACAGACAGACAGACAGATGAAATGAAAAATTCAGTTCATTTTGGGGCATCATTACATATCTTCAAATTCTAAATATTTTGTAAAAATGCACCAGAACACACCATTCTACTTCAGTTATAGAGAGGAAAAGCAACTCCGAGTAGGGATGACAATTTCATTCTGTATATTTCACTATTATAGCATCTTCAGCAGTGAACAAAGTTACAAACAGCTCCATACGCACAGTATATATACAAGGCATAATTTGATCTTAGCCAATATGCATTAATGACTAGGTAAGCCAATAAATTATGTCAGTCATGTTGCACCGATATTAAAATGAGTGTCATTTTCAGAAATTGTTAAATGTTAAACGATAACCTAACAGTGATCTACAAATGGTGTGATTCAGGTGATACAATACACACTCTACAAATGTTGTAACTCACATGGAAATATAAAATTATGAAACATGCGAGTTACAACATTTGTAGGTTCCATCAGTTCTGATGTGGATTGCCAAGAAAATTATACCAATATTATCTTAAAATGACAGTCCTTATCCAAACTTCCTGACATGTAGAAATATTCAATGCACCATACTTTATTCATTTGTGTACAGTTTACTTAGTTCTTGCCAAATAAGCAGATTATGTATTGTTTTCATCAATTAGAGTGTGTATTGTATCACCTGAATCACACCATTTGTAGATCGCTGTCAAGTTATTCCTTAATTTCTGAAAATGACACCATTTTAATATCCGTCCAACCTGGCTTGACATAATTTACTGGGTTATCTATTCATAAATGCGTATTGGCTAAGATCACATTATGCCTTGTATATATACTGTGCGTCTGGAGCTGTTTGTAACTTTGTTCACTGCTGAAGATGCTATAACTAATAGCGAAATATACAGAATGAAATTGTCATCCCTACTCGGAGTTGCTTTTCTTCTCTATTATTGGAAAATCATCAGTGGTTCCAATGGATTACTTCAATTACATGTAGAATGATATACATGTAAAAATTTCCAAAGTGGCATGTGCAATATAGCAGGTATGTAGAAGTTCCACTTCAAACATCTTTCTACTTTTTCAGTTCAAAAAATAATTATCAACATTTGTAACTATGCTGTCAAAATGCAACGGTATGAGCAATTTCACATCGAGAGTTTCAAAGGAATTCTGGGGACCTCCACATAAAAATAAAAAAAATGAGCATTAACTGAGTAATAATTTGTGATTTTTGAAAATTGGCAATAATGCATCCCCAGACATCTGGAAGCCCAGGGCTTCCCAGCCACTGGAGCCTAAAGAAATGCAACTGGTAACAGGATCAAATTATTATATCAGTACTAGAGAGAGAAATAGCACTGATTGTGGGAATGAAGTGTTTACTTTGTTGACACAAGAGGTCCACTAGTCCACTTACATAGAGTGCATTATGTAATAAGTCAACTATTACAATATGAGGCCTGGAAGGTGAAGCAGAATATAGTGTTACAGTATGTCTATTTGACGAAAATGGCCGGACTTCAAGCTGACTTGAATCCTTTCAATTCTCCATACTGACCACACTGATGGCAGCTAGCATAGACTGCATTTTAGTTATGTGTGTAAGCAGGGATTGATGTAGCCTAGATTTAGATATATTTAGCTGTCTATACCCTATGCCACATGATTATGCCAGCGCTAACAACACCAATGTCCTTTCAATCCATTTTTGAACCATAATGTTAATAATGGTTAGTAATTGTAAAAAAGAATGTATAATGAGATATAAATCAAGCATTAGGTTGATGGGCTGCAAAATCCATAAAATTTCAATCCAAAAAAAAAAAAACTTTCAGTCCTTTGAAATCTTTTGTCTGTCTGACAATAATAAACTGCATGAACAGATGAAATGCCAAGAAATTGTGACTATATAAGTTTACTATCTATAGTGCCACCCAATGATGAACAATATCACAAAACTACATGATGAAGCAAAATCCTCAGATGTGGCCTGGGGAATGTAGATATTGGACTCTAGTTATAAGAATTCAGATCTTTAAAAAAAATAGTCATTTGGCTTACAAGGGATGTGAACTATAACACTGGAAATGTTACATTCATGTTCAGCAAAATAGAAATACTTTTTCCTGATTAAGAAGCAAATTTCTATTTTTGTGAAAACAAAATCATATTTTGAGATGCAAAAATGCATCTCCATCATTCGCCAACACCACCAAAATCTTGTCAGTCCTTTGCCTATCTTGCAAGATCATCATACTCAAATTTCATGGAAATCAAACACGTTGTTCAGAAGATATGATGTTACATATGTTTATCTGCATTCATGTCTATAGCGCCACCTAGTGACGAGCAAATGCCACAGAATCAAGCCGGTGAAATCTAAAGCCCTGGGGAGATGGCACATAAGAGTTCAATGGAAAAAACTTTAATCGTGATAATGGTTATGGAGGTTTTGACCTTAAGTCAGATAAATGAGATTTTTCATTTAAATGGCAATTTGGTTCACACCGAAAGGGAATTATCTTGTCGGCAATCCTACAATTATGCTTGGCAACCTAGAATAGAACAGTTTTTAAATATTTCTCCAAGCGAATTGGTAAATTTTCATTTCACGAAAAACTTTTTTTTTTGAGACGCAAAAAACTTGCCTTTATAGTTATGCCAGCTGCAACAAAACCTTTTCAGCACATTGACTATCCTTCAGGACCATTGTAATAGAATTTCAAAGAAATCGGACAAGCCGTTCAGACGAAATCGTCAGAGAAAGGTTTACCTAAACTCTGACTACAACGCCACCTAGTGGAGAGCAGCGGGTATCGAAACACAAGCAGACAAATTTCCCAGGCCTAAGGAGATAGCATACAAAATCTGACCCAAAAATATTTAACGATTTCAGAGATATTCACGTTTAAAGTCGCGGCGGCGGCGGATCCGGCGGAGCCGTTTCTCATGAAAACATAAGAGCATCCACTTTGTGGAAATGCTCTAATGATCGCACGATATACAAATATTTAGGCCTACTCGAAAAGCTATGGGTAACATTTAATATTCAGATTGATATTTGAATTTGTTACTACACGTAAAAGTCTGAGACCGAGTAGACTAATAAATTTATTGACAACGATGCTAAATAGCTGCCAAGTGTCGCTATTTAATGATGACGATATGCCATATGTTGCCATTATGCTATTATATCCGATTCGACTGTAAGTAGGTCAAGATAATAAGTAAAGCGGGTATCTCCGTATATTAACTAGCACTATGTACTTCGATGAAATTTCGACCCAGTGGACCGATTCGTCACGGTCTTAGAGTTGCTCCGTCATTATGTGGTTAAGAGCAGTTTAAGAGGCGAGATCAAATCACCTGCAACGGGCAATATACACACTGTTTGAACATAATGCAGAAATTCTCATTCGAAAATTCTCGTTAGTAAAGTGGCGTTCAGTCGATGACCCGAACTGGACAAATTATAGTCCAGCAACTGGGTCAACCGAGAACGAACATCTGGCTCTGTTGACCCACAAGATGTATTCATTGCTGTGAATCACCTAGCTGATTTGCAACGGAATGATATGCTCAGTTGTTGACGAGAAAGATCCGCCCATTCGAGTTTATGGAGCACACACATCGAGTGCCCATTTTGGTCGAACCCCTCCGTCTCATGTGATAACTACAACGTACTGTACCTGCTCTGATAATAGCCAGAGGCTCACGGGCTGTCTCCCGGAAAATATGTTCAAATATTTTGTAAACACTTTAAAATGTCAAATCTAGTCGCCATTCAGCTGCATTCCATAAACTAATAAACTAGCGCTATGGTCTGTTATACATACCGACGCCGTACCTCGGGTGGATAGGTTGATTGATTTTAGCTTTTTAAGGCGGAAGCGGGATACGTGTCATACTGAGGCACAAGAGGGTCAAAATCACCCACTGGATACTGCATAAATACATGTACATTGGTTTTTAGTTCATTGGAGATGATGAATTGAAACCTAAAGTCGCATTAATATACGTAATTACGAGTAGCTTTGTGACAAATACTATGGCTATACTATTTTAGTTTTACAAATATAAGTGCTGCTGAGTTAGGCCAGTCGTTGACCAATGAGTACACGTGTAGGCCTACTCCGTATCAGCGGATTTTTGTGGATGACTGACGAAAGGCCACGAATTCAGAAATGACGACATAGTTTGTTGGGGTTTCACATTTTTTTATGTCGTTAAGTTTATGTTAGAAGAAAAGTCAGGCCATGAGCGATGCTAATTCATATTATACTCGCCACTGAGATTAAATGAACGCGAAATCTCATGTATTAATTTACTGTATTTTGAGTAATTCCTACAATATGCACAGTATGGCTCAATATATGTTCTTGAATCAACACGCTTTACACTAAGTCTGGTGTTACTGTAAGACGCGCGAACTGTTGAATGCTGGGATGCATTCTACACATTACATCCATTTGAAATTCGAGTGAGAATCATTGGGACTGTACCGATATTCTCTGGGTAAATCAATTAGTCATTGTCCAAGATAGTTAAGTATGACTCATATTCAACATATTTTTTATTTCAATTCTGATGTTTGTTTGCTTTGGAAGGTGCATTGTAGGAATTAACCCGGACAGGAGAATCAACCTGACTAATAAGGACAAGGGCGCGTTTATGAAAGATTATAAAACAATGCTGAGAAAGGCTTAGACTGTCAATGACCCTTGGAGGAGTATAAAACCCAGAGTTTGAAACTAGACAAATATACGGCTGAATGATGTTATATTTCTGTCAAGATTTCATTTGATTGACGTGGTCCACAGTGTCACTTAGGCACTTGTTTATTACGAGAAACCGCGGTTGCCCCAGGTGTTCCCAGCTGAGTAACATTCTACTTACACCATACCCACCCATGTGTTACAGGAATTGAGGCTCTATACGGTAAAAAATTATAACACTCCAAGTGTAGATTGACGCTTAATGTGTCAGTTTATAGGTCGCTGTTCATCCACCAAATAATGCCATAGTTAATTATGCTACAGTCTTCTTGTCAATCCCATGATTCCCCGCGAAATCGGTTGTTGACGTCGAGTGGTGTTGGTGGTGTGTGTGTGCAAGTGTGTGCGCGCAAGGGGGGAGAGGGGGGGCAGCTTTTGAAGGTGGAGGCTAGCCATGCGTTTACTCTGTCATGTTCCCCCTGTCCTATTTCCGTTGTTTCCCCTGCCATGTTCCCCTGGATATTTTCCCCTGTCATATTCCCCCTTATACTTGTCCATATAGCTGCTGTGGGTTAAATATTTAGGTAATTTTTTCTTCTAGTAAAATAATGCCAATTTTTATTTATCATAAACTGTTACAGGAAAAGACAAATGTTGTTTTTTTAATGTAATTCCATCAATAAATTATTTTCTTCACAGATATATCTTTAAGTAGTCTTAGATAGGCACCAATTTTACCAACCAATAAAAGTAACAGAATTATTTGAATGGTACAATTATAATTGATAGGTAGATAGATTAAGTTTCTTAAATTATTATATATTTATTAGCCTCCTTTTGATTGGAGATTAACTGGTACGTTATAAATAATTCTGTTACTTTTATTGGTTGGTAAAATTTGTGCCTATCTAAGACTACTTAAAGATAAAACTGTGAAGAAAATAATTTATTGATGGAATTACATTAAAAAAACAACATTTGTCTTTTCCTGTAACAGTTTATGATAAATAAAAATTGGCATTATTTTACTGGAAGAAAAAATTACCTAAATATTTAACCCACAACAGCTATATGGACAAGTAAATATAAGGGGGGAATATGACAGGGGGGGGATATGTCCAGGGGGGGAACATGACAGGGGGGGGGGAATGACAGGGGGGAATGGAACAGGGGGAGAACATGACAAGGGGGGAAAATGACCTACATTCGTTGAAGGTTACTTGTCAGTATGATTAACATCAATTATGTTCTAATTCGTTGCACTCAAACGAACACAAATTATTTATCATTTCAACAAACGCTCTCATTCTTCTCAGCTTTTTATTCACCATAGAGTAGCCGGAGCCGTGAAGCCCGACCTCGCACAGTACATAACGGTATACCATGAATGAATGGGAAATACGAATGAAATCCGAATTTTTAAAAAACCTTATGGAGTAACCTTCATCGACACCGGACGCCGCCCAGGAAAAAACAGAGATAAAATAGCGTGTAAAAGCTCTGAAAACCTGTGTCCGTAGCAGTGCGCCAAGCATCTCCAGTCAAGGTGACGGAACTCCACCCCTCCGTGCATACAATCTACATGCATAATGCAAGTTTTGGCATAAATCAGCCGGGACAATTTGAACCACCACGATGATGTTATCCAGGCCAGCGTCTGCAAAAGACGGAGAAACAAAGCTTTTAACAATAGGCATGCGCAGGTATGCATCGAGCAGAGTTATAATCATGTACGCTATAGCGAGCATCATTCAATAAATGGTTTTCATTGTTCTCGTGAAAATAGAACCTTTTTATAGAAAGTCACTTCAACGACATAAGGAGATAAATATGTACATATGACATACGTTAGTAGATATAATAATCTTTGTTTTGTTAAGTTTTTTTTTTTTTTTTTCAATGTTATTCTTAATCATTGAATATTGCACTATTTACTATATTTACAAACTGTTTTACTGACCAACACATTTTTAATATATAATTGCTCAAATTTACTCGTAATAAAGTGAATAAATGGTATACCACTACGCGCGGTCAGAGCTGGCTGGGCTTCGATGAAAACTCCATTCAGACAACCCTCTTTTATATGTCATCTCTTCGCCGCCTAACTTCATTTGCTTATTGCACATTAGCATGACATACCCAGTCATATTAGCCTATTCATATTCCAAGTCGCCTACACGCGCATTAGCATATCAATTCGAGCTCTGTACCAATAATAAATATATTTACTGGACCATAGCCAGGATATCTAGAGGCGGTTCTCTTTTACTTCAAAAAGGCACATTGGTAGTTCGCGTTTGAAAAATGGATTTGAAAAATTTGCTTCTGGTGTTACCCAATCTGTCTACTCAGAAGCAAATGAACTAGAAGTGTGTGTCATTAGATTATGCTATCAAAACGACACTGGCACTCCTCAGACAACCTACACCACTAGACTCATGTACAGTCTCTACACTGCAAACAAGGCGAATGCAACGAGGTGTGAATAAAAATTTCAGCATCGGCTAATCTCCCGGAAGCACGGGGGTCAATTATCAGTTCCTTTTAACACGGCACGCCCTCCCTACTCGCTAGGACAGCGCATTTTTTTAACAATAGGTTTGTTTTTCTGAGCGCCAACGTGGTTTGCTCAGGCATGTGTATTTACAGGGCCTATTGTTGTCTCATGAAAAGAGCTAGAGGAACTACTGCTTTCGCCGAACTTTTATATTAAGGACATCGTCTTCACAAAACTAATAAAAATTCGCTTATTTCAGTCCAACGTCCATTCTGCACAAATAGCACTTCACTATGAAACAACAAATTGGTATAAATGCTAATAAATGTGAAAATTCTGTATCATCCGTTTCACAATTTTCATTAGATTCGAACACATTTTCTGCACTACTTAAACAAATATTTTTTTTCTGAATATGTCAATTTTATCCACGCATTCCTTGGGGAAAGTTAGAAAATTTTAATAAATAGTCAGAACTGTAGATATCGTTTTATCTACAGGTGGCATTTAAACAGTAAACCACAACCTCAATATTTCCTTACATAGTTAACCATCCACGAGCGGCATTTCTTGGCACTTCATTTGAATTTTAAGGTTTACGGAGGAAAATCTATTTTCCGGACTGTCCGTGAGGAGGCTAATGCAAGAATGCAGACTTCTGGTTCCTTTGCTTCTGGAGTACTGTATAATACTTGGTTAATTTCGTAGTCATCAGACTGACGCAACTGGGATGACGGAGACGTCAAACTGTTAAATCCGAACTTTGGCTTCGAATTAGCTAAAATTTTCTTTGTGCTTTCTGAGGCGTTGCCAATCTGGCGGCTTTCACTAGAGAAGGCTAAACGTGTTTGGCTGGCGATCTAACGTTACATGTACGTCTGTTTTCTCTCCATATGCGTTTAGAACATCACCAATGATAGTTAGAACCAAGGGAGAAATTTGTTATAGAATTCTTGACACAATGTAGCTGCATTAAATCCGAGCTACATATTTTCAAAAAGAAAGTTACTCTTCCTATTTGTTTTCCATAGGCGCAAGTACATGTACACAGTGAAACTTTTACTTGATGCAGTATGATTAAGTGTCTCAAGTGGTGTTCCAATGATAAAATCTCGCTGATTTAGCGACGGATTCATACAAGTGTAACGAAAGTGCAGAAATGCAAACAACCCCTGGGGTTCCGCTTTAATAATCACTGCTGGTGTTATGACATGTGACTCTGGGAAATCGAAAGTTACATTGTGTTTATGTGTGCGGTTCACTTACCTGATTGAATTCAACGCTGTAATTTTCCTAGAATGAACTACAATAATCCTGGAGACAGACAATGTCTCGAAATCCCGGTGAAATTATCTCAAACGATCAGCTGGGACGGCGAAAGGAACCCTGGTGAAGCTCGCTTGCTTCGCTGTAGATGACGTCAGTCAGGAATCCGGAAGTCAGTATTGAAGAATATGCAGATGAAGGAGAGTGAACTTTGCGGTCGGCGTGTGAATTAACTAGAGTTGGAAGCTGAGATTTACCAGTTTAATACGCCCGTTATGAATTATGGTTTGTTCCTCCATAGCCATATTTTCCCAGCGAAGTCCAGATAAACTGATCGGGGATTGTGGTAAAATGACAATAAAGAGGGCGCTGGTATCGTCGACTTCTGTTTCTACCTTTATCTGCAGAAGAGCGTTCTGTTTCTACCTTTATCCGCAGAAGTGCGGTAGCCCTATATAAGACAGACTCCCGCTGAAACGAGGCAGACCAGCAGAAACTTCGAAGTGAGAGCACGTCGAGTTGTATCGGGGGGAAGAAATCCAATAGATTGCCGGGCCGGAGAGGGGCCGTGATCAGGCCGCCGAATTCTTTCCGCCGCCGGGCCGGGACCAGGCCGCCGAATATGGAGAAGAGCCGCCGCCGAATTCTATAGCATACATTTACACACACTTACATTCATTCTCCGGGCTGCGTTTACTCTACTCCTATCACTACCTGACTCAACCGTATTTTACAGTTGTGCGGGTACGGCACTGGGAAATTAGAATATAGACACTTATCGTTAACGGTTATTCCTAACTCTACCTGACTCTCGTCCGTATCACACAGACGTGCAGGTCTAGCTCTGGGAATTAACTAACGGCGTTAGTGTTGATAGCGTGGCCATACCTTAACTGCATGTCTACCTGTCTCGTCCGTATTGCACAGACGTGCGGATACGGCACTGTGGTTAATGGTATCGGTAGCCGGTAGGAGATGCTCGTCTCTGTGAAGAGGGTACAGCTAAACCAAATCAAACACAGTTCATACATAAACAATTATCCATGCACACACGTACTTAAACACACAACCTACGGGTTGAGATACATTATCGCTAACACTCACAAGCTATAGGCTTAGGTCTAGAGCTTGATATATATCTACACCTACCCAATAAATCGTACCATAAACGAGTATCCATTCACGCCCCCATAAGCATACGGTCTATCACAACCCTGTACATACATTGTGTAATTCACGGCCAATCATTTATTAATACTGCCCCATACAGTAGTATATAAAGGAGGAAACCTTGACCAAATGGCCACCCATTGCGGATGTCCATACAGTAGTATAGAAAGAGGGTTCCTAGACCAGGTGACCATACAGTAGTATATGAAGAGGGTTACTAGACCAGGTGCCTACCCATCCACCATGTGTTATCGATGTCCGATCCTATGTGGACCGTGTAGCCGTGATTCGTCCTTGGAGCCGGGCCGCGGAGTGAGTCGCCGTGAGCGGGGTCGCTGAAGCCTGGGGTTTATTCCTACGAGGGGTGCCGTCTGCTGCTGTGGTGCGCCGTGCAGTTGAATAGTCCTACGGTGTAACAGAGAGACGGGCTGGCGCCGTAGAAGCCTTTGTACTGTGAGGGTACTGTCGTGCCCCGGCCGTCCGCATCCATTGACAGTTACCAACGCTTGGAGGGGCCAGGTCGTGTAATACGAGACACGACGACGACCAGAAGTCCATACAGTCCGAGTGAAGAAGACCGGGGGAAGGAAGACAGACGCTGGACATACTCACGGAGGGGCCAGGTCGTGTAAGACGAGACACGACGTAAAGTCCATCCACACGGGAGTGGACGAAGATCAGGTGAGGGAAGATAGACGCTGAACCCTACCACGAAGACCTGCGGAAGGAAGATAGAAGCTGGACCCAACCACGAAGGAACCGGTCGTGACCAGACTGTGGCTGTGACCAGGCCTGATCGCGATATAGCTAGGGCTATATAATTTGTATATATGTTCTTTATTATATTGAACTTCGGTTAAAGATAACTATAAGAATACAGGTAAATCCAATTCATAGATCAGGGATCTTCTTTTCAGGGATTGTGCGCTACCGCGATCTGAATCCTGTATTCCTGCTCATAGAATTATATGTCAGTATTGTATTAATTTGCTTTGGTTGTCATTGCAGGTCTTCCTTTCCAACCTCCTCGATCCAGACAAGGTGACGGGCTGAATCGAACTCCCTCGTTGGCCAACATCAGTGCACGAGTGCGTTCCCAGTAGCCTGACATTTTGTCTTGGGGACCTTGCGTACTCTCTTGTGGATCTGAAACATCCATTCCCCACGAAAACGTATCACAAACAAATCGTGTAGGATTATAAGGATTTAATGGGAGTATCTGTCATTTAGCGAAGTCGAAAGTTTTGTTTACCTATTGTATACCTCGCTCAACCTTTTCGGATTCGAACCCCGCTGGTGATGTGTGAAAGTTTGTCAGTTTCTCACCGACGGCCGGTGGTTCTCTCTGGGTTCTCCAGCTTCCTCCACCACTGAAACTGGTTGTCGACATATAAGTGAAATATTCTTGAAGTGTGAAGTTTGACCCATATCTCCCCCCCCCCGCCCCCCCCACTCGTCTTTCCTACTAGTATACTGGGATAGAGTATAGGAGTCCCCATATAATGATATATTCCACCCCATTCAGTACCTCTCCCATACCCCAAACCAAGGTATTGATACAGCGCACGACATTTGGAAGAGTTTTACTGTCCAGAACGCAATTTCCAGTCGGTTCAGGTGGCGCCGGCTATCAGAATATATAGAAGAAACAACAAGCGCTTTTTGACTTGGTATCCAAATACTAAATTTGTAAAAATTCGTTAAATGATTTTGATTTTATTGTGCAGAAACAAGGCTCACGTGGCGCCACCTACCAGTATATGCCAATGGAATATGACCTCAAGCAACATCGTGTGTAATGAGATCCACCAGAGAAGAATTGTCTAAGAATATATTAGATTATTTCACGGGAATGTTGGCAGTAGTAGTGTCTACGGAAAAAACCTCAAATTCTCCCCGGATGTAACTATGACGTCACAACTTCCATGGTGGCGCCATCTGTACACTGTGGATGCAAGGGAGACAACTCGGACAGATCAAGCCATGTACTGACATGTTATGGATTGCATCAGCCTTGGCTGTGTGCCAAGTGTCAACCACTATAGTTCGGTTAACCTTTGAACTTTGTATTTTTCCGCGGTGATGCGGTCATGTCTGGCGGTGATGCGGTCGCCTCCGCGGAGAAAAAGTAGTCCCCAGAATTCAAATACGCTGCATGGTCCGATTGGGTCGAGTGAGGTATCATTGTGAAGCATATGTGAGGGGGCATCTGGTGGGCTGGGTGCGGTGTTGAAATAGCGTCATTCTGCGCATGCGCGGTGGCCAAAGGGTATGGAAATAGACGTATTCGGGTCTTTGTAGGCCACTAGTGGTCCTATGGAGTCGAGTGAGGTATCAATGGGAAGCACACATGAGGGGGCATCCGACGGGTGGGTGTGGGGTTGGAATATCGGCATTCTGCGCATGCGCAGACAGGGAATTGTGGGTAAAGGGTATGGAGATAGACGTTTTGGGATCGAAGGGAGCCCCTAGTGGGCCGATGGAGTCGTATGAGGTATCAATGTGAAGCACACATGAGGGGGCATCTGACTGGACAAGTGTCTCGGGCGTGGTCACCATTCTGCGCATGCGCAGACAGGGAATTGTGGGTAAAGGGTATGGAAATAGACGTTTTGGGATCTAGGAGAGCCCCTAATGGGCCGATGGAGTCGTATGAGGTATCCATGTGAAGCATTCGTGAAGGCGCATCCGACGGGGTGGGTGATACGTGGAACTTACGTCATTCTGCGCATGCGCGGTAGACCAAGAGTATGAAAATATACGTTTTGGGATCTAGGAGAGCCCCTAATGGGCCGATGGAGGCGTATGGGGTATCAATGTGAAGCACACATGAGGGGGCATCTGCTTGGACTAGTGGCTCGGGCGTTGTCACCATTCTGCGCATGCGCAGACAGGGAATTGTGGGAAAAGGGTATGGAAATAGACGTTTTGGGATCTAGGGGAGCCCCTAATGGGCCGATGGAGTCGTATGGGGTATCAATGTGAAGCCTATGTGAGGGGGCACCTGACTGGACTAGTGGCTCGGGCGTTGTCACCATTCTGCGCATGCGCAGACAGGGAATTGTGGGAAAAGGGTATGGAAATAGACGTTTTGGGAGCTAGGGGAGCCTCTAATGGGCCGATAGAGCCGTATGAGGTATCAATGTGAAGCACACATGAGGGGGCACCCGCCTGGACTAGTGTCTCGGCCGTTGTCACCATTCTGCGCATGCGCAAACAGGGAATTGTGAGCAACGCCCGCCAACGCCAAGCTCAACGCTTCAACGCCCTGGTAAATTAGCCCAAAAGCTCTGATTTTCATGGAATTGTCGCTAATTCATTGGAAATGCAGTGACGCCCGTCAACGTCCGCCTTAACGCCCTAGCATAACAACTTGACGCCATGATATAGACAGATGAGAGAAGAACAACAACAACAAGGATGATAGAACAACAACAACAACAACAAGTTGGTTTTTTCATATAGTTTATTTTCCCCTCCATCATAACATACCCACGCTGGGGGAGCCGCGTTGGGTATGTTTACAATTTAAGAATACTCTTGTCCAATCAGAGACCGCCATTTTGTCCTGCCATTTTCGTTCTTGCCCGTTAGACGTATTCTCGGATGCACTTGTCCAATCAGAAGCCGTCCTTAAGAAAGTCCCATCTTCGGCCCTGTTCGCTCACATCCGTTTGTTCTAATCGGCGTCGGTCAGGCCTGGATATTCGTTGGGCAGCATATCCTGAAACAGTTGTTTGCGCATTCTTATCGCATTTTCCAGGGCCTCGGTGGGTGGTAAACCCATATCCTCTTCCAAGTGACGCTTGGTCTTCATGATGGACCTGTGCGTGGGGTCGCCTTTCATTTCAAGCGGTAGTAAGGTATACTGTTCATAGATCGCCATGGCTGTTTTCCTGATGCGGGGCCGCATTTCGGTGTACGCCTGTTGTAAGTTATCCTGTCCCGCGTCCTCGATCGCTTCAGCGTGAGTATTGATAGCTGCTGTCACAATACGTTCCCAGAAGGTAGGTTCTGCCTCACTTTCCTGGGATGTAGGCTGACTATCTGAGGTCAAGCTCTCCATATCAGTAGATAGACTGTCAGCAATCTTGGATTCGGTATCAGTCGATACACTCTCATCGATCTCTGTATCAGCATCCGATTCAACGGACTCCTCGGCGTCTTCAATCCCATGTATATTTTTCTGGTGTCGCATCATATCGTAATGTCTGGTGAACGTGCGTTCACACTCGGAACAAGTATAAGCCATGTTGATGGTTGAACGTCCACTGTGCGTGTTTTGGGAACACACTCGCTTTCATAGACAGTAACACCCGCCAACGCCCACTGTTGCGCCTTAACGCCCAATATGTACGCCTTGACGCTCGCCTCAACGCTAAATCTTAACGCTTTAACGTCGTTTAATGATGCGTTCAAACAAATGCTGCTTTTGTGCTATTGCTCTGACATTCGCCGCTTTCCAGTTCATGCCCGAGGTTTTCAACATCGACGCTGTTCTTTCGATTTCCATATGGACTGGGTCGTTGTCGAACAATTTCATATGGGTCACGAGGTCGACATACTGCTGACGTAAAGCCCGTCGTAGTCTGGGTGCCAATCTGTTATGGGCTAAAATTGCGGCTTCCTCTTTCGAATACCCTTTGCGTTGAAACTTGTTTTCTGTGACCTCCAACATCTCGCCTATCTCAGCGTCCATACTTTCTTTGAACAAATCCTTCCATAGCCTCGAGTTCACATTATGTTTTTCAACCTCGGGTTGGTCCTTCACGGTTGGGTGATATTCCGGGACTGGTGGTATGAAGGAGGCCCGCTGTACGGGGGTGGGTTGCTGCTCTGCCAGGAGTGGACTCGGCGGATGATGTAGAGGCTGCAGTGATTCCTCGCCGGGTAACAGGTGGGTCGTCAGCCGACGATCTTCGGGGGTATGGGCTTTTAAATCTACGAACAGGTAGCCGTACGGACGACTTGTCGCCCCTTGAAACGCCTGCATGAAATGGTCGATGTTCTGAGGATAAATTCGACTACCAAACACACGGATTTGTGCTCTGTCAATGGGATTGGAGAACAACACAAAGTATTGGCAGTTCAAGGCAATATCTCTGGACGCCCTCCCTTGAGGAAAGAGATTCTGTGTCAAATAGATGACGGACAGATTCCGATGATGGGATCCTTTAGTAAACAAGTCGGCGACGTGTGAATTGTCCTTGGCCGCACTCATCAGATCATCTAGCACTACCACGTTGGTCTGCTCGGGGTCAAAGTAATACGGTTCGTTTATGTCGTGGGGAATCCCTGGGACGAAGCTCACATTCTGTAACCTTGTAGTTTCGTAGGCGGGCTGCCATTGGCTATAACACCAAACAACACGTGTCGGAGCTGGGGTTGCCACACCTCCCTCTAAGAACTTCATCACCCAGGACGTCTTTCAACATGCCGTAGGGCCACTCACCGTCATCGTATAGGGATGCTCTACTGCTCTTGTTGGACCTATAGCGGGACTCGGCTGTGTCTCTTGGTTTTTGTTTGCGTTGAATGTGCCTGAGCATACTATCGCGACGAGAGAAGGTTCTCTGACAGAACGTACACGTATACGGCATGTTCATCAGTCGACCAATACATATGGACTGATGATGGACACATGTTTGTTCCTATATTTACAGACCACCACCACACACACCAACACCAACTCCACCAACACCACCGCCACACACCACCAACACCACCACCAACGCCACCAACACCACCACCAACGCCACCAACGCCACCACCAACGCCACCAACGCCACCACCAACGCCACCAACGCGTCAACGCCCGGTGGTGGTGGTAGCCCCCGTGTGGCAGAGCTCTTGGATCGGAGCTCTCGGAGCTCAAAGCTTGCGGAGCTCAGAGCTCGGACATGACGTCATCGTAGGCATGCGCGTGTACCTGTGCTGCACCCTGTACCCTATAGCCCGTGGGGAATAGGGTACACCCGGGTGCGGGTGCAGCACAGGTACACGCGCATGCCTGCGATGACGTCATGTCCGAGCTCTGAGCTCCGCAAGCTTTGAGCTCCGAGAGCTCCGATTCAAGAGCTCTGCCACACGGGGGCTACCACCACCACCGGGCGTTGACGCGTTGGTGGCGTTGGTGGTGGCGTTGGTGGCGTTGGTGGTGGCGTTGGTGGCGTTGGTGGTGGCGTTGGCGGCGTTGGTGGTGGTGTTGGTGGCGTTGGTGGTGGTGTTGGTGGTGTGTGGCGGTGGTGTTGGTGGAGTTGGTGGTGGTGTGTGTGGTGGTGGTCTGTAAATATAGGAACAAACATGTATCCATCATCAGTCCATATGTATTGGTCGACTGATGAACATGTCGTGTACGTGTACGTTCTGTCAGAGAACCTTCTCTCGTCGTGATAGTATGCTCAGGCATATTCAACGCAAACACAACCAAGAGACACAGTCGAGTCTCGCTATAGGTCCAACAAGAGCAGTAGAGCATCCCTATACGATGACGGTGAGCGGCCCTACGGCATGTGGAAAGACGTCCTGGGTGATGAAGTTCTTAGAGGGAGGTGTGGCAACCCCAGCTCCGACACGTGTTGTTTGGTGTTATAGCCAATGGCAGCCCGCCTACGAAACTACAAGGTTTACAGAATGTGAGCTTCGTCCCAGGGATTCCCCACAACATAAACGAACCGTATTACTTTGACCCCGAGCAGACCAACGTGGTAGTGCTAGATGATCTGATGAGTGCGGCCAAGGACAATTCACACGTCGCCGATTTGTTTACTAAAGGATCCCATCATCGGAATCTGTCCGTCATCTATTTGACCCAGAATCTCTTTCCTCAAGGGAAGGCGTCCAGAGATATTGCCTTGAACTGCCAATACTTTGTGTTGTTCCCCAATCCCATTGACAGAGCACAAATCCGTGTGTTTGGTAGTCGAATTTATCCTCAGGACATCGACCATTTCATGCAGGCGTTTCAAGGGGCGACAAGTCGTCCGTACGGCTACCTATTCATAGATTTAAAAGCCCATACCCCCGAGGATCGTCGGCTGCCAACCCAACTGTTACCCGGCGAAGATTCACCGCAACGTCATATACCCCTACACCATCCGCCGAGTCCACTCCTGGCAGAGCAGCAACAGCAACCCACCCCCATACAGCGGGTCCGCTTCATACCATCAGTCCCAGAATATCACCCAACGGTGAAGGCCCAACCCGTACCCGTACAAGGGAATGAACATAACGTGAACTCGAGGCTATGGAAGGATTTGTTCAAAGAAAGTATGGACGCCGAGATGGGCGAGACGTTGAGGGCCACAGAAAACAAGTTTCAATACAAAGGATATTCGAAAAAAGAAGCCGCAATTTTAGCCCATAACAGATTGGTACCCAGACTACGACGGGCTTTACGTCAGCAGTATGTCGACCTCGTGACCCATATGAAATTGTTGGACAAGGACCCAGTGCATATGGAAATCGAAAGAACAGCGTCGATGTTGAAAACCTCGGGCATGAACTGGAAAGCGGCGTATGTCAGAGCAATAGCACAAAAGCAACATTTGTTTGAACGCATCATTAAACGGCGTTAAAGCGTTAAGAAAGTGTGTTAAGGTGTTGAGACGGGCGTTAAGGCGTAACGACGGGCGTTGACGGGCGTCGCTGCATTTCGATGAATTGGCGTCAATTCCATGGAAATCAGAGCTTCTGAGCTAATTCACCAGGGCGTTGAAGCGTTAAGCTAAGCGTTGACGGGCGTTACTGTCTATAAAAGCGAGCGTATTTCCAAAAACACGCACAGTCGACGTTCAACTGTCAACATGACTTATACGTGCTCTGAGTGCGAACGCACATTCACCAGACATTACGATATGATGCGACACCAGAAAACTATACATGGGATTGAAGACTCTGAGGAGTCCGTTGAGGCGGATGCTGATACAGAGATTGCTGAGAGTGTACAACGAGAGTCTATCTAGTGATGCGGGGAGCTTGACCTCAGATAGTCAGCATACGTCCGTGGAAAGTGAGGCAGAACCTACCTTCTGGGATCGTATTGTGACAGCAGCTATCAATACTTACGCTGCAGCGATTGAGGACGCCGGAGAGGATAATTTACAACAGACGTACACCCAAATGCGCCCCGCATCAGGAAAACAGCCAGGGCGATCTATGAACAGTATACCTTACTGCCGCTTGAAATGAAAGGCGATCCCACGCACAGGTCCATCATGAAGACCAGGCGTCACTTGGAAGAGGCTATGGGGCTACCACCCACCGAGGCCCTGGAAAATGCGATCAGAATGCGCAAACAACTGTTTCAGGACATGCTGCCCGAAGAATATCCAGGCCTGTCCGACGATGATTAGAATAAACGGTTCAGAGCGAACATGGTCGAAGATGGAACTTGCTGAAATGGCGACTTCTGATTGGACAAGAAAACATCTAACGGACAGGAACGAATATGGCAGATGCAAATGGTGGCCTCTGATAGGGCAAGAGTCTTTTTGAGTTGTAAACATACCCAACACGGCTCCCCCAGCGTGGGTATGCTGTAACATTGGGGAAAATAAACTATATGAAAAAACTTGTTGTTGTTGTTGTTCTCTCATGTGTCATCGTTGTTGTTGTTGTTGTTGTTCTCTCTCCGGTCTATATCATGGCGTCAAGGCGTTATGTTAGAGCGTTAAGGCGTAACGACGGGCGTCGACGGGCGTCACTGCATTTCGAAGAATTAGTGACAATTCCATGGAATATCTAGAAAATCAGAACTTCTGAGCTATTTCACCAGGGCGTTGAAGCGTTAAGCTTGGCGTTGGCGGACGTTGCTACAAGATTACACCTCATACGACGCATTCGGACCAGGGATGGTCTCTCTCTACACCAAATACCTTCCTTCACTGCCCCAAAATGGCTGGGGAGATAACTCTATTGATAGGCAAGCCCCGTTTAAGCCCGGCGACCTATATACCCCCCATACCCCATACACCCACCCATGACTGGATGCCCCTTCACATAGGCTTCACATTGATACCTCATACAACTCCATCGGCCCATTAGGGGCTGCCCTAGATCCCAAAACGTCTATTTCCATACCATTTTCCCACAATTCCCTGCCTGCGCATGCGCAGAATGGTGACAACGCTCCAGCCACTAGTCCAGTCAGATGCCCCCTCACATAGGCTTCACATGGATACCTCATACAACTCCATCGGTCCATTAGGAGCTCCCCTAGATCCCAAAACCTATATTTCCATACCCTTTTCCCACAATTCCCTGTCTGCGCATGCGCAGAATGGTGACAACGCCCGGTCCGCTAGTCCAGGCAGATGCCCCTTCACGATGCTTCACTTTGCTACCTCACTCGACCCCAATGGTCCATTAGTAACTCCGCTAGCTCCAAAATATCTATTTCCATACCCTTGGGCCACCGCGCATGCGCAGAATACCGATATTTCAACCCCACACCCAGCCCATCAGATGCCCCTTCACGAATGCTTCACTTTGATACCTCACTCGACCCCATCGGACCATTAGTGGCCCCCCTAGACTCCAACACGTCCATCCCGTATGGCCCTATACACCCATAGCCATGCAGTATAGGCCTATGGGCCTACCCAGGCCTCGGTGACTTTTTTCAAAAATTTCACCGATTCGCTCCGCGACCCTTCCTATCGTGTTCTAAATGACGAGACTAAGAAAACGAGACCCCACAAGCCTACCGCAAATGTATAGAAGTAAGTTTCCCAGTGGGACAAACATCGGTCCTATACCCCAGTATGGGACTATATGTGGCTATATCGTACTTTTTCAAAAATTTCACCGATTCGCTCCGCGACACTTCCTATCATGTTCTAAATGTCGAGACTAAGAAAATAAATCCAAACAACCCTACCGCAAATGTATAGAAGTAGGTTTCTCATTATGTTCAACATTGGCCGGTGCGCCAGTATGGGTCGTAGACATATATAGACCATTTTCAACTTTGGCTTGTAGCCTATAGCTCGTGGCGTAATGGATAACGTGTCTGCCTCTAGATCCAGGAGACCAGGGTTCGAGTCCCACTAGGACCCTCTCGTTGTAAAGTGTTTATTAATTAATTAAAATAATTAATTAATTAATTTATTTATTTATTAAAATTAATTAATTTATTAATTTATTAATTAATTAATTTATTTATTCTGTGAAAATACCCATGACATGACTGAAAAGAGCCTCACTCGGCCCCATCGGACCATGCAGCGTATTTCCAGTCTAGGGACTACTTTTTCTCCGCGGAAGCTTTTTCCGCGACCGCATCACCGCCAAAACCGCATCACCGCGGATGAATTCGAGGTCAAAGGTTGCCGGAGCTATAGCCTAGACAGGTCAGTACATGCCTTGATCACGTGATCGTCATGGGAAACCCCCACTGGGAAACCCCCCACAGTTCCCCCACAAAACCGCCACAAAAGTAGGTCAATCCGACCCAATCGGTCCTTTCTATACTACTAACGTGACACCAGGCTTTTTTTTCTAATATCCTGTTGTTTACTGACAGCATATTAAAAAAGAAAGCCTGGTGTCACGTTATACTAGACTATACAATCCATGTGGCACTGTTGTTGTCTAGAATTTATCGACATAGCCTGGATCATAAATGTGACAGAATTTATAATAGAGAATAAATAATCATCTGGCTCAGTTGAGGAAACAAATGTAAAATGCTTGTCCTCATCATAGTCAAAAACTAGCTCTTTAGATATAGCCAGCAATTCAAAACAACCCGGACAAAGGCAGAACTTAATTTACCACCCACCACTGGCATTCCCTGTGCCAGAACATTTCCAGGCAAATATCAACATTTTTACTGGGTTCACAAATGCTGATACTTGTACCGCTCACTTTTTGGTTTGAGCCCCCATCGAAATATTGAAGGATCATATATCAATCCTAATAAATTAATATCCTATCAATGCGCCCCAATCATATATGTCGCTATGTAGGCGACATAAGCGAATTGGGGAGCAGATAGGATTTAATTTTAATTAGATTGGATCAAATATTTAATTGTCCAAATTCTATCTGGTTCTATGATTTCCTGTCACAGTTCTTGGTGGCTATGATGTTATATTCTGTCATACGGCAGCTTTATTGTAAAGTCCTATTAATAAGAATAATCCTGTTCCTTTAATTATCAGACTAAAAATCTACATCACATATATACTGTCACAATTAGTCTTATTACTGATGGAACTCTATTCAAGTCTAATTTTATTGTACACCCAATATGTAAAACCTTGGTGGAGTAGGCTCCATTTAACCAAACTAATGTCCTTGTAATAGACATGTTCAAAAGTTAATAAATAGACATGTTCAAAAGTTCAAAAGTTAATTAAGTTGATAATAAAGACGAAACTACTACTTTCTCTGCCAAATGGAAACAATATTTGCAAACATTTACAGCCAATAGATTTACCAGATATGTCAAACTAGTTCTATGTGCGACTGTAAAACCAATCGACTAAATCATTTCATTGTCTGTTATCAACATTGGGATATTGTTCTTTTTACATTTTAACTCAATTTAAGGAATTGATAGAATAATTATAATTACATATTTTAATGAATAATTTTGAATGCTAAAATATTAATGGGAGAGAGCTTTTACTATAATGGACATAAACAACCTTGTAATGGCTATGATTATAATCTATAAAGTTATAGATAAACAAGACATGAAACCATAATTAACCATATTGGATATTGATATTTGAAATTCATTTGTGTCTATAATGGGGAATGACAAAAAATCGTCTAAAAATATCTGTTTTGAAAATGACGTCACTGTGACGTCATCATGGTGGCAATCTTGTTTTTTTCTTTGGTTTGTTTTCACATTTTTTGGTAGAGCTTGACCCACAGATATAGTGTGGTAATTTTCAGGACTAGCCTTAGGGATAGCAAAATATATAGAGGGGGGGGCGGGGGGCTTCCCCCTCCTTCTCATCTGTAACTGGGGTACGGTTCCCATGTCATTAAAATGTGGACATACAAATAAATTGCCATAAATAAATTTTTAAAAAATGTAGGCCTATCTCTGGTGTGCAATTTTCAGGTATTATCGGAGGGTGTCTAGTTTATAAAACATACTGAAGTTTCAGGAATTTTCGAAAAGTTCATTATTAATTTTGAATGTAAACTTTGAAAGTTTAAATTGAAACATACTCTCCCTAGCTTCAGGTTAGGGACAATTTTGAACTAATTTGATTTTGAGGTGAACTCCAGTCCATCACTTCAGTCCATATGAAATGTTTTCTTCAAACTTTTTTTCAACTATCAAATTTTAATTTCAAGTTAAAATTATATTCAAATTTGAATTCAACTATTTACAAATAATTTTACTTTAATCTTGATCAAATTCAATCAAAACTGAAATTTCATTTAAAAAACTGAAATTGCAATTCGAAATTAAAATTAACAATGAAGTTAGAATGATCATAAAAAAAAGGTTTCGAACTCAGTTGTTTTAATTCAAATTTTAAACTTAAATCGCAAAATCATCATTTTCAAATGCTGGATGTACAGTTATCTCCACTGGACATGGCATTTGCTACTGGACGTCCCTGGTGGCTGAATGCGTGCCTGCGGTTATCTTTTTTCTACTGAACTTTAGTGGACGTGAGTTGTACGCTACTGGACTTGACTGGGCGTATGCCTGGACATGACTGTGCGTGACTGGACGGCAAATAGTAGGACCCTCTACTTCACGCGGACCTCGGCGAAATCAATCTTGGCAATGTTGAATGGCTTGGTTTTACAACTACGACTACGTCGTTAATGTTTATTTTCTATCAAATGTCTCATCATATTTACACGATACTTCAGATCTAAAAAACGCAATAAATAAGCTTTCCATAGATATGAATTTTATGCAGGTTTTGCCTGCCATAGAACTAAATTTGTCGAAAGATGTGCACCGTTTTGAGTGCCGCTTCGCTGCGAAACATTTTTGATCGAACTCTTGGTTCACGTGGTCTGCGTTTTGCATCGGACATCTTCGACAAGGACGAAAGCCGCATAACGAATCATTTTTAGTCTGCAGTTATTTTCATCTGTGTATAATTATTCATGAATTGAAATCCTTTCGAAAATGACATGCCAGCTAGGCTATATGTTTTCTTCTTTTAAGTCTTCATCACGGGTAATGCAATTTCTCCATGGGTGCCGGAAACGGAAATCACCGTTTTTTCGTTCAAGGGATATCAGTTGTTGTTGTTATTTTGCTTTGTTTTCATTAAATTTTGCTATGTTTTGCTTCATATATGCATGTCTACGCAATACCTATAGAGCTTGCTTCGCAAGCGGCCGCTTCGCAGCCGCGCTCCGCTCGCTATAATTTTCCGCTCGCTGCCAAACGCACTGTATTTAATTGAGCATAAGTGAGCAAACTGATTAAAGCACCGAGAGATTAGCCCTTGTTGGCTACCGAGAGATTTGTGTTGATGATTGCAGAGCTGCCAAGCTTTGGTGAAGAAATTTACCCCGAGCGAAACGAGGCGAAAAACATTTTTATACGGGGGTCTGGGGCCCTGGGCCCAGCCGCTAGACATTCTCAGACGCTCTGAAACGCATCACTCATATACGCATTTCCAGACAATAAATTTCCATGTGGGATTATGTCATTTTTTATAGAAAATTGTCAAAAATGTTATATTACATCCATTTTCATGAGAAAATGAGTAGATTTAGACTTTTGAGAAGATATTCTATGAATTCCGGGAGATTTCTAAACTTTTCCGGGAGACCGGGAGGTAAGTCCATATTTCTGGAGACTCCCAGAAATTCCAGGAGACTTGGCAGGTCTGTGATTGGCACTCGGGAGTATACAGATGTCCAAAAACAGTTAAAAGTTACTTAATAAAAGAAGTGTTACGTGTTCAAAAAGGATCTTTTTGTTGTCTATTCACAATTTCCAGGATTTCACCATTGTTCTTTTGTAGTTCCGGTTTATTTTTTTGCACTGTTACATCCCACACAATTCACCTCGGCAATCAGCAATTGCTGAGGTAAATGCCGTGGCATAAGCAGTTCACCTCAGCAATGTTTAACATGGTGTTAAATAGGAATTATTTTAAGATGACATTATTTTTGCAGAGGTGAGTTTTCCGAATTGTGTGGGCTGTGTTACCATAGTTCCACTTAAAAAAAAAGTCTTGATGGGAGAAGATCCAACATATCTACAAATTGCATAAACTGTACACAAAGCTTGAAAATAATTATTCACAGAATGGTACCTGTGGTCATTAGAAATTTTGCCAAAGCACTTTCGGTGGCTTTAGCAACCTCATTTTGGCTTTGGGGTGACCACAATAGTGTCTTCAAGTTCAGTGTACGTTCCCAGATGGGCATGTGGTTTCTGACATAGGCAGTGTCGATTGTGTCAAGCATTTGCTCCCTGGCTGACGCATGAAGTGGACACACCAGCAGATAATGATTTATGGACTGGATTTGTACACCACATTCACAAGGGGTTTCACAAAGTTTCAGTTTGTGCATGTGCGAGCTGAGTCTGGTATGGCAACACCGAAGCCGAAGGATTTTTTCTCTATTGATGGGGTACTGATTATATATTTCCTCGATGGGACAGTTGGTAGTGCCTCAAAGACATTGCGCCCTCACTCACTAAGATTCCAGGCTCTCTGCCACTTCAGTCGAGCGCCCCTTTTAGCCCAGATGCCTGCGTGCCTGATGGGTGCAGGCACAGACCACCCCATATGCTCTCCACCAGCGATCAACTCGTCTGCAAACATTCCCACTAAAACCCCTTTGTTTGTAGCTTAGATCCACCAAAGGCATATATTATGCATAAAATTTGAGTCTATAGACCCCTTGATGTTTATTTTTCACGCAATCCATTCAAGAGATATTGTAAACAAACATCCCCTCTCGGACATTGAAAAAAAATAATGGACGATGCAAAAATCGTAAATGAACACATGGTTGGCGGAAACGATCAATCGTCATCAAAAAAAAGGTGAAAATAAATTGCTTTCGGTAAAACAAAAAGAACTTTTCCTTTGTGTCTTCAAATGGGCAATTGTGCAAGAGGAGAAAACACAAAATCGACAGTGCTTACGACTTTTAGTTCACTCGGTCATTGTACTCCATGTGGATGTGTATAATTTGTTTGTTACAGGTCAGTGTCACCATGGTGATGCACATTGAGCTACAGGCGACGTGTAGTGCCCTAGGTTATCAAGAAGGAGACAAGTACATCAAAGAACCAGATTGTCTAGGTAATATACATCCTACACTCTATGTATGTTTACAATGAGAAAGAAAGTTTCTAATCGCTGTCGCATTGATCAAGGCTTATCAATCAACTTCCTTCACTAGAATATTAGTACTGTTGTAGCTTAGTAAATATTGAGGTTTGTTCAACAGGGCTGTTGTTGTGAGTAGACCTACTTGGGTTAGAAAAATAGAAAGGATAGTGGAAGATCCTGGAAGGATCTGGGCTGGATCATACCAAGGATTTAGAGATGGTACCTTCCTCACTTGGTGATAAGCTAAAGCATTGAGGATAGTTCAAGGACTGGTTCACCCAGTGACAGGATAATGTGACTCATGATGTGGTGGTTGGTGTCTTATGGAGTGACCATTTCTCAGGGATTAAAATTGTGTTTAAGTTACAAGCACAAAAAGTTTTTTTCTTACCATGTTGCCAGTTGAAAATAATAAGCTTTTCTCATATGCATGCTATTACTCTGATGGATTTGCTTGGACTAAAGTTTACATCTGCTGTTTTCCGCTATCGTCAGTTGGAAAAATGGGAAAAGTGTGGGCTTGATTTGAATGTCTCACCTTCATTGTACGGTACCTGGTATATCATATGACTATTTAATCTTTGTTACTATCAAGATAATTTATACCAACATCATACTTGCTTCATCCATGTTGATTTTCAGTGTGGCCATTGCTAGTTTTAGTACCGATACATCCTGGAATATTATTTCTACAGTTTTCGATTCTCTCAGACTGTTGCAAGTTGTAACAAAAATTATCTCAGTCCCTGTGAAGTTAATTTGAAGAAAAGACTCTCCTGCTGATTATTATGTTTTGATCTTGTCCGTGATGTGACAATAGTTACATGTATGTATAAAGTTGCTTTTGTATTTGTAGAAACTGTGAAAGACTTGATCAAGTTTCTGAAGCGTGATGATGAGACATGTGAGATCCGACAACAGTTAGGCCACGCCCAGATTCTCCAGAACGATCTCATCCCATTGATCAGATTTTACAAGAAGGATCGACCCTTGTTGGAGGCTGTTATCAGGTATTAGCCAAACGGGCCTGTGAACATTGATTGGCATAATGTTTAATATTTTCTTTTTCTTTGAACCATTAATAAATCGAATCAAATAAGTACATTTGATTGTTTTATTGCTTTAGTTTATGATAATGGACCAACCCAGGCATTGAGCAATCCTCGGATGCGCTTTAATATATAATTGCATTGACATCTCCAACATCATATACTGTAGAGTTGGTACTAAACACATTATCTCCCCCTAGTTTTTTACCCCTCGGCCAAAATTTGGCCGAAGGGTATTGTCGTCGTCATGTACGTCCGTCCGTCTGTCCGTCTGTCCGTCACACCTTTCTCGTTACCAAGATATCTTTAGAACGACTTACCCTAGGCACACCAAACTTGCATTGCACATCCATATGCCCGTGCCCCAGAACCCTATTGAATCTGGACCTGATTGGTTGGAAACTTTGGCGGCCATCTTTAATTTAAGCGAAATCATCACAGCTTTCTCGTTACCAAGATATCTTTAGAACGACTTACCCTAGGCACACCAAACTTGCACTGCACATCTATATGCTCATGACCTAGAACCCTATTGAATCTGGACCTGATTGATTGGAAACTTTGGCGGCCATATTTAATTTATGCGAAACCATTAATCTTGTGTATCTCCGGTACCATTTCACTGTTCAGTGTGAAACTTAGTATAGATCATCGATGCATCAAGAAACTTCAAAGGAATGACCAAACCAGTTTCCCTGATTCGGTGGAAACCTTGGCGGCCATCTTTAATTTATGCAAAATCTTTAATGATATATATCTTTGATACCATTCAAGTGTTCTATACGAAACTTGGTATACAGCATCGATGTATCAAGAGACCTTCAATGTATAACCACATCAATTCTTCTGAGTGGCGGGAAGGATGGGCGGCCATCTTTAATTTATGCAAAATCATTAATGATCTCTATCTCTGATACCGTTCAAGTACTCGATGTAAAATTTGATATACATCATCGATGCATCAATAGACTTACGATAAATGACAGTTCTGGTGTTTCTGATTGGGCGGAAACTTTGGTGGCCATCTTTAATTTATGCAAAATCTTTAATGATGTATATCTTTGATACCATTTCAGTGTTCTATATGAAACTTGGTATACAGCATCCATGTATTAGAAGACTTGCAATGAATAACCACATCAGTTCTCCTGAGTGGTGGGAAGGATGGGTGGCCATCTTTAATTTATGCGAAATCATTAATGATCTCTATCTCTGATAACTTTCAAATGCTCGATGTAAAATTTGGTATACATCATCGATGCATCAAGAGACTTACGTAATGAATACCGGTTTCTCTGATTGGATGGAAACCTTAGAGACAATTTCTAATTACAAAATTTTTCATAATCTGTATATTTGTCACTTGACTGCTTGGTGTTCCTGAAGTCTTGGTTCAAATTGAATACATTATGAATGGCTGGCGCCCAAAGCCGAGGGGTTTTCTGATGCGCAGCTTCGTATTTTATAATTTCTTGATTTTGGGGTCACTGTGACCATGACAATTTGACCTTGACTTCAATTTTGGTATGTGACCTCTTCCACCCCATGTTGGGAGGCCAGTGCGAGCAAATGGGACTTTCATGGTGCCTGCCTGTCAACAAAGTTTTGATGGCTGGACCAAAGAGTAGATACATTGGGACGTTGGAAAATGCCTGTTGCCAGCAGTAACTCTCATTTTAAACCTCAGTGTTGACAACATTTGAAGCATCCATCCTGGACTGCAAAATCCATAAATCACTATATCTGATAAAAGAATCATCGAAAAGTCAAGGTCACTCGGCTCAAAATCCTAGTTGAGAATCTTGACTCATTGTTAGAACTCCAATCCAGTACTGGTAAACATTCAATTTGATTATTAATTCTCTCGAGTCTCCAGTTCTAGATAGTGCATTGTGACCTTGGATATACCTGAATATCAAAACCAAAGAACTTTGTGCTCCAAAATTATAGTATGGTTGAATATGCGGGCATATATTCAAGCGAATTTTGGTACTCGTTATACATCCAGCCCACACAATTCGGAAAACTCGCCTCAGCAAAAATAACGTCATATTAAAATAGTTCCTATTTAACACCATGTTAAACATTGCCGAGGTGAACTGCTTATGCCACGGCATTTACCTCGGCAATTGCTGATTGCTGAGGTGAATTGTGTGGGCGATACATCTATATTCTATGTGTTTCAGGTTGATTGTAATCTTGACTCAGCCTAGTATTATCTGTTTTGGGAATAAACTACCGGAGGATAAGACGATCAGGAATCATTACATGGAAGTTGAGGCCATTCTTCAGAGTTACAAAGAGGTCTGCTTTATCATACATCCAGCTGTTCATATAGTTAGATTCTTTACTGCACATGTTACAATCTTTTCATCAGGACAAATTCATTGTATATTGTTTAAAATTTATCTGGCTAAGTCTGCTCCATATAAGCCTATTTCACTAATTATTTCTTTTATATGGTGTTGGTATGTAACAGTGCTTGAATTGAATTACCGTGTGTGGTGTTGGTTTGTAACAATGATTGAATTGAATTACGTTGTGTGGTGTTGGTTTGTAACAATGATTGAGTTGAATTACCTTGTGTGGTGTTGGTATGTAACAATGATTGAATTGAATTACCTTGTGTGGTGTTGGTATGTAGCAATGATTGAATTGAATTACCATGTATGGTGTTGATATGTTATGATGATTGAATTGAATTACCATGTATGGTGTTGATATGTAACAGTGTTTGAATTGAATTACCATGTATGGTGTTGGAAAAGCTCGATTCGCGTGGAAAAACAAGCCCTGATGCATGACTTTTCCTTAGAGATTTCTCACATATAATTAATGTGTAATGATTGTACTTTCAGGCATTTGTAGATGAGGAATTGTTTGCTGTTCTCACTGAGAAGATGGGTGATATGCTCAAGCTGGTAAAAGATAGTCTTTCTTATCAGGCTTCCTCTTCATTTGGAATCCTTCAAAATCACACTTGAATAAAATGTACTTGAAATAACTAGTATGGAGGCAGATGTTGCCGAAAAGTAGGACCTTGTTGATGTGCCCAGGCACCATAATGTACATGTGCATATGATCATCTTTCTTCATCTCATAGATCACAAAATGGCACAAGAAGATTTATTTGGCACCTATTGATCGACATCCTAGGTGCATTCTACTCATGAACATAATTTAGTGATTCTGAAGTTCTGTCTATTACATAATATTGATTTGTTTTGGCTGCATGAATTCCTGTGTTCTGCCTCAGATTTATCCCCCTTGTTTTGGTGATTCCAGGACTGGGAGCACAGACATGAAGAAGATGGGATGCTCATAGAGAGACTATTGATCGTGGTCAGGAATATCCTTCATGTACCACCAAATCCACAGGAGGAAAAGGTCAGTCGGGATCTACTACTATTTTTGTCAACATATCCGCATCCATTTCTTTTCTCACACCAACTTCCATTATGTGAGAGGGAACCACCATTATTATCGTTTGTTTGGTTCCCGCCAAATACCAAAGGCAGGGTTTCATTATTTTTTTAAGTAGGGGGTTACCATGAACAAAGTAGACAGCTACTACGCCGAGCGAACTCTTTTGCATAGGGAGGTGCGTTTTGATCACGGAAGAACTCTTTTGCGTAGGGAGGTGCGTTTTGGTTGTCGAGATTTTCTCGGAAGTTTTCGGATGCTGTTGTGTCATACGTTAGGTGAAAAGATTGCAAAACTAGCTGTCTTTAATGGATATAGCAGTTGGTCCGTTAGTATTGCCATCAATCAACACAATACAATTAGGACTACAGTGAAAATTATTTTTATTAGCACAAAAGTAGACGGCGACCATGGCCGGTTTGTGGGCGAGTAGACGGCTGCAAGTCGCCGGTAACCGGCTCCTAATGAAACCACTGCAAAGGAGTTATGTATACACAATTTTGTTGTTGTCATCACCTGAGGTGTAGAAGGTCAACTGTGATGCAAGCAAAATGCCTGTATTGTTGCACTGTTATCAGTACACATCTTCAAATTTCAACACAAGGGTTCACAACCTGTGGAATTTACATAGAGGCTTATTCCTGTGTCCAGGGTAACATTCTGGGGAACCGGTACAATAAAAACAATCAGTTACCAATAAGAAGCTTGTTGAGGTGCACATTTATTACAAGTGATTCTTTGCCATAACCCAAACATTCTATTGTAACAGATGTCATTAAAATGGGGATTGACTGTATTCTGATACGGTAATTTCCCTATTAATTCGCGATGTAGTGATGAAACTCACCACTCCAAAAATTGGCTACTTTCGAATTATTTGTTGAGCCAATTCTAGAAAAACGCGAGTGTTCGAATTAAATGTCGCGCCGACTTTCACGGAGAATCCAAAATGGCGGACCGCTTCGCCGTGGTCGTAGTGATCGTATTTATTACCGTGTATTAACTTTGAGATCTCATCATAGTTTCCATAAAATGCAGTGTATGATGTCAGAAAATCTCCTCTATCCTGATAAAGGCGTCTAATTTTATTCGAGGAAGTCAAGCATATTTATCGAGTGACAAGTTCAGCACGATCATGCAGATTTTTGAGCTGACGTCCGTAAATTCGCGTCCATAATAACATCATAAAAGTAGGCCAAAACATTGAACGTATTCCTTCCTTTTTGTTCAGTATTAGCTATGATCTATATTATGAAACCTAACTGACATGGAATTGAATGAATATTCTGGAAATATAAAACTTTACACATTACATCAATTCCACGAAATATTCAACCAAATGTAATTCCGTAACAAAATTCAAAATTTCGGTTATGTCCTTCCTGGACAATTTTGCCCATGTTGTTGACCAGTCATTATCGCTCTTTCACATTTAATCGAATACACGTGCCTTCCCGGGGACATAACAACAGAATTCATGTGCTTCGGTCTGTCCTCAGAATTTTTTAGACCGAATAAAATCGAAACTTGTAAAATAGGAAAAATCGCAACTTCTTAAAAGATGGACCAAAATGTAATTCCGTAACGCAGGTTTGCTTAACCACATTTATCAATTTGAAACTTTACTTGATGGAAATCAGATATAATGTAGTCCAGGTGCTCAGGATTCGAATAAAATCAGGAATTAAATGAGAAACGTTCGAGTTTTGATGGAATATATATGTAACCTACACGTCTTCATAAGGAGGTTAATTCACTGTAATTCCGTAACGCGGTATTCGAATGTCACGTGACCAGGTAGAAAACAATTGTATTTCCCTTTTTTTCTCTCATCCTACAGTTCTTAGTAATAGAATTAGAAAAATGATATTCCAAAACAGATTTTCCCATGGACGAGTAATAACAGGGGTTCAGAAGAAGAAAAAATATGGGTACCTTGTAATTCCGTAACGCTGGAATTGATGATTAGAGTATTCCATGTTCGAGTCGTTCGGTATGTCGACGTTGTTGTTGTGAACCCTGAAAATGAACCAACGGCAAATTTATGTAGGATTGTATCACGAAGTTTTAGACAGATTAGCGGACTGTCATAGACTTTTTGGTCTTCATTGTGCATGATTTTACACACACCATCCAGGACTTGAATAAATATCCCGGACCTATGACACGAAATTAATGTAGAATTAACGGCGAATTGTACAAGAGAACCGAGTGTCAGTCGGCAATACACGTTTCGAGAATGAGAATATCTATTACGGTACCGGTACTGTAACAGTTTACTAAAAGTATAGGTCGAAGTATGATATCGTTCTGAATATTAATTAAATACTGGTATGTTCTCATCTCCGAAACTTTACCTAATGCCATTTAAATGTTTCTCAAATTTGTTTAGCATATAGAGTAATGGAATGGCGAGTAGCGATGTTTTGATTCTTAGTGTAAAAATGCGCGGTGTAATTCCAAAGAATTTTTGATTGCTGGAATTTTGGTAAGTTCGTGGGTATTCATAAGAAATATTTTCATTCACAATAAAATATTTAACAAAACCGGAAAGAGTAAGTCTTTATGATAACTATATTTGAACAAAACAGAGCACATGCAGAGATGATTGTTGTCGGCGCTTCACATCGCAAAATTTGTTTGTGTCCCCTGGTGGGAAAACTGACGTTTGTCAACTGTGTGATTTCCTGTCTATGTTTCATTAAACGATAGGTGTATTTTGTTAAACTTTTTCATTTTAAGTTTATCTAATTATCTAAATAAGCAGGTGTGTTTTGCCTTATGGCCAGTGTCACAGTTATTGAATTTGATGTTATATAAGCTCAACTGAATCACAGACAAAGTGCTGTATTCTCATATATGCATCCGTTTTACATTTTTGTATCAAATCGTCACCACTCACTTGAGCCTGTTGCCCGCTGTTCAGTTGTTCGTATTCCACATAAACTGTATGGTAATTTCAATAATATCACTTGATTGAAAGTTCCCGTTTCACAATGTATGACTGCCGACTCAAAATCAAGTCATTCAACAGTGCTTAATTCTTGAAAAGGAAACTTTTACCTGCATCCGATCGTCTTTCTGATTTGAGATTTGGCCCGACTGCAGCTTTTCTATAATTTATAAATATACACTCAGTAAATATAACCTGATCCACTTCAGAGAATATACAGAAATCGACATCTCAATTAACTGGTAAATTAGACCGATCTATGTAAGTTGTGATTGTATTCTGATCGAAGAATCATGGCGAAAAAATCTACCAAATGTACAATCCCGTTTCTCAACGGTTTAGTGAAATTAATTCAGCCTTTCAGAGAATCTAGTTGAGGAAAGTTATAAAATATATCCATATGTTCAATATCATGATGCTTTTGTCCGTGCAGTACTGAGAACCATATGTGGATGGATTTATTCCATTTTTCTAAAAAAAAATCTAAACAACACTAATATCCAAATTACAACCGCGGCATGCGATTGTTGACTCCAGGTCAGATCGATAGCCAGCTTCATCTGAAAATATATTAGCATAAAATGTATTCTATTTAATCACCAACGTATAAAAGTTAAAGGGGGCATGAATTAATGAGGGACGATGAACCACTGTAAAGACTTGAACAGAAAAGGAGCGCCATGAAAATTTCCTTAGACCGTGTCACGTCGACCACTGTTGTCGGTGATTTTTATGTTCCGTTCAAACATAATTCATTCGCACGCAGTTCTGCCTTCTCGGAAAATATTCACCGTGTTTTTCAAATAAAGGAATGCTGGTTTAAAGAAAGATATTTGATATACGAACGCTGGAAACTGAAGAATGATTCAATAGCGGGCCGTGTGCAGACACTCGACCACGTGCGGGGGACTACCGTATATATTTTCCCCGACTGCGGCGAAACGCGATCAAGTTAGGATAAAATTACAGGACTGCGGAGTTAATTGAATCAATTTTTTTCCTTATAGACTGTAAGTAATAGTAATTCAGTCTGATTATATTGTACCATTCCCTGTTGTTTCTCTGCGCTTACAAATAATAGCATACGCCGATATACTATACGAGATTCTAGTAACATATTCACTTTACTTTCATCGACACGAACTCCGTGGCGAAAACGGGAGTGTTCGAATTTATTGTTTCACGGATATTGAAAATGCTCCCGTGTTCGTTTTATTAGGATGGACAAAATCACGACAGCGGAAAAATCGGCCGTTTTCGAATTAAATTTGGAAGGTGAATTAATAGGGAAATTACCGTATATATTAAATCGCAGGATGGCTGCTATGTGTCAACAGTCTACTTTCACTTTTCATGTTAAAGTTTTGTGATCACAACAGACACTTTCTCTTTTGATGTTGAAGGTTTATATATACATGTTAATACTTTTGAAATAAACATTGGAGTGTTCGGAAACTTTGCAGGCATGCTCAATATCAAGTAATATAATTTTTTGTCAAAATTACCAAGAGTTGAACTTATTATCTGCTTGTTAACATTCAGTTTTCATGTTAAAGTTTTCTGAACAGAACAGACAGCTTCTGTTTTGATGTTCAAGGTTTAGATATGCATTCTCAGACTTTCATACATTTTCTTTTTCACTTGTCCATCTGTCCATTTTGTTCTATTGAACCCTTGTTCAATTTCTGTACAGTTTAACTATTATGGCAAAATTATCCCAGATAAATGGACACAATCACATTTATTTTGAGTTTGACTGTCTTACAGCGTACGGACGATGATGCCAGCATCCATGACCAAGTATTGTGGTGAGTATTTACATCAATACGCATGCTCCTTCAAACAGAATTGTTTCAATATCTTGAACTAAAACTCCAGGTCATCAAACGTATTCTCCTTCTGTGATGAAGATTAGTAGACGTCTCAAATATATTGCAGATTTTTCTTACACGGTCAATTTTAGAAGTACATGTATTTCAAATTTTGCTCGATACAAAATGTACCACCAGCACTCAGTCAGTGAATAGAATCATCAAATATCAAGATTGCTTTGGGAAAAAAGTTAACTTGCATTATTGTGACTATCTGGTTTTATGCATATTTGTGCCAACAACTGCATCACACTAGTGGGTTGTCTCCCTTCGTTTAGCAGAGTTGTCCCCCCTGATGTGACTAGATTCCAGTCTCAGCATTCAGGGCTAGAAATAGAGGATTGGACATGAAACCTATGCCAGGTTACCATGAAATTTGAGCTGGTAACCTGGCACTCTTATTGACATGTTGTAGCAATAATCTGCATGAAGCAGGTGATGGAGACCTGTAGACTGGTTGGAGGCTTCTCGTCACTAGTGTCAACCATGAATGATAGATAGCCACTTCAGGGGCATTATCTGAGCTTTGCGAACTTGCAGACTAGTGGTAGTAAAAGTGTAGTTTATCTGTTTACCACAGGGCTCTACACGTGAGTGGTATGGAGGACCTATTGTTGTACGTGGCCAGTTCTGATGATGAGAGAAAATACTGCCTTCACGTGCTCGAGATTATCTCTCTTATGTTCCGTGAACAGGTATTCTTATTTTGACATGCTAACTCCATTGATTTCCTTTCAGTTCCAGCCTTTTTATTTGCTTTTCTGAACCAAGCTTGGCTTAAATTTACCCTTAATAAGATATAGCAAAACTTTTCAACACTGGGAATTTTGGAGTTGAAAATGAGAATTGCAACCATATTTATTGGCCTATTTCAGTGTTGAGAATCTATACGTCAATCTATTAAATTAAGAATCAGAAATTCTGAGTATTGTTTGGTGGAAAAATTTGGTTTAATTTATAAAAACTGACTGTTTTATTTGTGTTCCAGACGCCAGATCTTCTGGCCCATGCAGGTGTACAACGCTCTCTGACAGAGAAAGATAAAGACCAAAGGCAAGAATTTAATTCTAGTGTTCATGACAAACTTCACTGTTTATACATCAATGCATTTATAGGCATAGTGTAACCAGAAAATTGAAATTGGTCAAATTTCACATTATCTGGTGGTTTTTCTGGGAATGGGGCGTCTACTACCATTTTATTCTGTGTTAGGGTGTCAAACTTCAAAACTGGGTGCTGAAAAACACTGTCTGGATAAGGGGTGTGTGTGAGTTTTGACCTTATTATGCCCCCCCCCCCCCCCTCTTTCTAGCCATCGCTTTGTTCGCCTGTCCATCTATCACACCGTTCGTCAGTCCGCCTGTCCATCTGTCCGTCCGAATATATCTCGGTTAATATTTGATGGACAAGATTGAAACTTGCATGAAATGTTGCCAGTGCCTCGTAGTTGTGCAGCGTTTTTACCGAGTTTCGGTTATATTTTCAAAAGTTATGGTCCTTCGTTCCTGAAGTCTCTGTGAATGGGACTTGTCTGGGCTGGGTCTTGGTTAATATTGTATGGAGGATATTTTTATCATTTTGAAAATGATTGTATAACAGTATTTTTGTTATTTTGGGATTAAACTATCTTAGTATAGCTCAGATTCTTGTGCAGAAATTTGGTTGAGTCCCGAATGGGATTCGAACCAGCGACCCCCAGAGTAAGGCACCTAATGGCCAGTACTACAGGTCGGCGATCTAAACCACTCGGCCAACAGGCCTCCCACAAAAATAGGAGGTAGCATAGCAGTAGTCTTGAAAGCGAACATACAGTACCCCTCTGATGTTCATAATGACACAGCTTCCACAGCTGAATACACAGGAAGATATTTTTATCATTTAGAGCATTAAGAGGATAGAACAAGGATTGGTTCGCTCGGTGTCGGTATAATGTGACTGAGTGGGGTGTCATGTCTACCTACGGCATGATATTTCAGTGGGACAGCACTATAAAATGGCAGCATTAGATCTGCTCTGTTCCAAGTAGGTACATCCTGTTCGGATGGGCAAATGGCTATATATATATTATTTTACATTCCAAAACAGACCACATAGGTCCCGAAGTATGAATTGCCCCAAGTTCATTGATCGATTAATAATTTCACCATAATATAGGAATGTAGGTCTCATAACCAGGTCACATTTTCGGATTTGGCGAAAGTCCCGGTAACCTTGCATCAAAACATTGTATTGTCACTTGTTGGTCGATCGACTTGATACTTGGAATATGTATTATGCGAAATGGAGACAAAAAGTGACTGAAGCAGAATTTTTATAATTATCCAAATTAGGCTTTCACTGACCAATACAGAACAGAACAATGGCGGGGCAGTGTCGGACTTAAGCGGAATGGGGGGCATACAATTAAGCAATCTCTGATTGCTTCTTTCCTGCGTTCAGACTTTTGAATAGCAGTATATCTGGCAGTCTGGCTGTTTCAGCATTGAGTAACGCCCTAAAGCAATACTTGTTGATCTGGTACATTGTAAAATAAGCAGCCAATGAGCTTTGGAGGAAGTTAAACATGTGTGTGTCTTTGCTCAGGTTCCTGTTGCTTCAATGCATTTTGCTGAGAAGCAACAGGAACTTGATAATGTTATGTCTAGCACTGTAATATCACTTGTCTTTATTGCATCATGTAAGCGTCCTGTTTGTGTCTTGTGCGCTGTTCTCAGTGTTTTATAGGGTGGATGGAGGGTGTCTGGTTCCATGCTGCTTCAAAGATTTTTTCTTTGAAGTAGCAGGAACACAACTGGGCTGGGTGGTGCTTAGTTGGTTCGTCGTGATATAGCTGAAATATTGTTGAAAACGACGTTAAATTCTATTCACTCACTCACCCCTGCTACGGTACCATTATAGGAGGATGGGTACAAGACAGTTCGAATTCAGAACTTATGAATTTGAATGGCACAGGGGAGATAACTCAAAATGTTATTACAGTAACCTGAAACATCATTCTTTACCATATATGGACAAAACTGTTCTCAAACCCACCGCCCACACAAATGAACTTTGTTTGAGACTGAGTACCCATATAAATGTATTATGGCAAGTACGACCATCCATAGAATTACTTTGCAGATCAAATGTAAAAAAACAACAACATTTTTTCCTCTACTCCTGATGCCTTTCCTGTGAACAGAGTTATAACCCTTTTGGGGTTTCAAAGACTATGATCATCAACTGGAACACATCAGACTTTATAACATAAGTTTACTCCAGAGATTGATAAAAATAAGTATAGCATTCCGTTCCATATTTCAATATATAGTCTCACTTTTCATGCTTTCTCAGAATCTGCAAAGAGTTCATGTGCAGATTAGACATTGGGTTTTTCACACTAAAATGTGTCGGAAGGTATAACTTGCACCGAAAGTTAGAAGTTGATTAAAAAATAATATTTATAATGGAAAAACTTGGACATAGACTTTGACAGGTAATTCTCAGAAGTAACATTTGATTAAATATTACTGATCACCCATGTAAATTTATTGTAGTATCTCCCCATCACCCACAACATTGGATTTCATGCATCCACCCACCATAGAAAAAAAAATAGTCCTGGTTCCCCTCTCCACTCTCCAGCCCTTAGTGTTACAGGATGAACTGGTCAATTTTATGTGAATGAAATTGCAGTTCTGTGTGAGTGGCTATGAACATCACAAGCTCATCATGTGATACTTCATATTTAGTTTGACATTGAGGGGTACTAGATTGTATGCGTTCAATATACTAATAATAACTTCTATCTTTGTAGAGAGTTGGAACTTGCAAGGCAAAAAGAGAAATCACAGAAGATGGCAAATGTTCTCAAGTTCAGCAGCAGGTGAAATAATCTGTACTCTCAGAAAATCTGAATTATTCTTCAGGGAAATGTAACTGAATATAGTCATACAGTTTTAAGTAAATCATTTTGAAATGGAATCATCACTATGCATTTGAATTAATTAGGATTGATGTGTTACCCTATTTCTTCTAATATTTTGAACAGCCCTCCAGCTTAGGGCAGCATGGTTTACCATACCATGTTTGTCTGACTCAGGAGGTAGATTAAAGTGCCAAACAAATTAGGCTCTCTGACGATCCATTGTGATCACCAGTGTCTGTAGAGCCTAATTTTCAAAATTCGAAATTCAATATTTTTTGTAGTTTTGGTTAAGTCTTTGTTAGGGTTAGGGTTTTGCTAGGGTATGTTTGTTTGGGTCATCGTTGCCGTGTGACCAATAAGGTTAGGTGCGACATTAAACTTCAAACAAACAACCAACCAACCATTTTTTTAACAGCATTTTTTGAATTTGAAGCAAAAAAGTCCTTCTTTATGTATACTGAGGCTAAATACTGTGGCATGGATATGTTAGGTATCCCAAGAACTGCAAAGATAGCTACTGAAATTTGAAGAATGTTTGCAAATTTTTTCTCCACAGTAGCCTGAAATTAAGTTTTGTCATCTGAATAATTAGAAGAAATAGGTTATTTACATGATCTGATGTTAGCTGTTTTATGCCAGCTTGTGTGGGTATATTGGTTTGTACCTGTCTGTCCATCCATCCGTTAGCAGGATTACATGAATACTAGTCTTCATACAATCTCCAATTGGGATGTACACTTATCCCTCATGATAACACGGTTTCTTATAAAGCGGGTTTCAGTATATCATGTCCTTCGTTATGTCCCCCAATATATAGCTGTAATGTGTATGCTGCTATTATGAAGACTCACTATAGCAAGGTTGTAATCAGAGTCATAAGGCTGCCATGTTGGTGTAATCCACAGGGGGTGTATTTTGTTTGACCCTTGCTAATCTGGATAATTAGGGCCAAACAATATAACACTCCTATAGTGCGGTCAATAGTTTTTTCCCAACTTCATTGTCATAATGAGGAACAAGTATAGCTCCCAGTTTCCATTCTGATACAATTGCTTTGGATGGACAATTATATGAGACTTGTCAACAACAATCTTCATTCTATATTTTTTATTTGTAGACATTCCCGGTTTGGCGGTACCTATGTTATGAAGAATGTGAAGTCTATCAGTGACAGGGAGATGATCTACCACAGGTCGCTGGGTGATGCCAACAATATCTCCTTTGATACGAATAAAAAAGCCAAGAAGATGCCTAGAAATCGACAGACAATCAAAGACGTGGACCTGATCCGTCGATCCACACTCAGCATTCGTCTGGCAATGAAAGACTTCTGTACCCAGTTCTTGGATAATTGTTACAATCCTTTAATGAAAACTGTTAAGGTAATCCTGGAGGTTATTTCTGGAAGCCACTTTATGCCTAAACTTCTGTTAGAAATGTTGTCAAAATTTTCCATGAGCCTACCAAGTCTACTCTTAGTTTACTTCTTTCTATGAAATATTTGAACTGGCTTATTCGAGTCAGTTAAATCAGAGAAATTATTCTGTTATTTTTGAAGCCATATTCATCCCATAACACACCATGTTATCTCACCCAGCATGGTCAGCATTGAGTGTTCATGTATCTTCAAAATATCTTTGGGAATGAAGTATTCAACTTCAAGTACATTCAACATGTGATTTCCCTTGAAAGATAAATGATGTGCCATGAAATATAAGATGAAGAGTAGATTGCTATGCCTGTGTCCAACTCTGATTTATGTTGTATTTGTGTTTTTTTCTTCACCAGGACACCCTGGCGAGAGAGAAATCTCAGGTGCATGACGAGACCTACTATCTGTGGTCCATGAGATTCTTCATGGAGTTCTGTCGTGTTCACAGCTCTAAGGTGGAACTGGTCAGGTTTGTCCATTCACCATCTTGTGTCTCAATCACTGTCTGATGAACTGATGGTTGGGAAGTACTTCTGATTTATAGTTACCAGACAATTAGTGAGGGACTTTATATATGACAAACATGTATACACGGGGGGTGTCCTTTGGTCTCTAACTTTAATAGTGCTTACTGAATTTGTTCACAGGCATCTTCATTGAATATTGGTTTTGGTCCATTAGTTTCTGTTTCTTGAATATTTTAATCTTTTAATTTTGTTTGCAACATCTACTTTTTTCTTTGCATGATGACTGTATTGCATTTAGGAAAGATGGATAACAAATGATTTTTGACCAAGTTCATGCCTAAATATAGTCTGTGGAATGGTTATCTCCTTCTAGTGAAACGATGTCGGTACCAAGTTTCCACTACATTTACACTAACCTACTGAACTACTATGAGATGATCATGACAGAGAAGAAAGAAGGGAAGACCTGGTCACGCAGGTATGAATGAATTATTATAATTAACTCGACTACATTTACTGTCAGATCATCTTCATACCCTCATCATGAGTACAACAGCTCTCTCTTGTCATATTCTCTCCAGGTCTGACTATTGCATTAAATGAAGCATTGTGTGTTCATGTCATTCGATTATCTTTATAGCCAATCACAGTTGCTGTAGTATCTGCTATTCGGCTATGTGTGGCACCGTACTGGACAGATCTTCTGCACCTTATCCCATAATTTTGTAGTATGTTTGAAATGAGTTGTTTACGTTCATCACTGAGTAATACAAAGGGCAATTTCATTGGTCGGAATATTAGGTCATGGAGCCCAACAGTCATGATGTACATTCATGAATTATGCATGAAATTAATTATAAGACCCGGCCAGTGCAGTTTTTCAACCAGAGACATCATAGGTGCATGAGAATGCTCCATCCTGTCATTTTAGAAATGTTCCATTTTGGATAACAATATGCTTCAATTTCACATGAAGCCAGTCATATTTTCCCATCAAATTAACTCCCTTGTTTCTTTTTCTTCAATCAAATTCTGTTAAACTGGAGCATACCAAGCCTGACAATTGGACACTTCCACTTCTAACAGCTTCTTACTATTAGTAGACTGATCCCAAAATATGCCAAACTTAGTGAATATCTGTGTGATATTCTTGGATTATTCCAGGTGGTGACACGCAGAGACTTGAATACATGGAAGTCTGTATATGGTCTATTACATGTTATCAATCCTTATTTCCCTTCAATATCTTAGAGTTCACCTGGCATTGAAGGCCTACCAAGAACTGTTAATGACGTTGAACAGCATGGACAAATCTCCTGATGAGCAGATCAGAGAAAGTTCAAAAGTCATTAAAAGTAAGATTCATTAATTTAAGAAATTTAGTCTATTTTCTTCTAGGGCAAAAAAAAAAGTGACACGAGAGGGGGGGGGGGGGCATGGAAGGTTTGCTCTCAGATCCACCAGGCACAAAAATGAAGCACCAAGCGCCAATATGAATGAATTTGTAGCAGCTACTACCACTCATAGAAATGATTTGCTGATCAAATATATATGTACGCCATTTCCCTATCTGTCCCTCATATTTTCGGTGGCAAACACTGTTAATTTGGCGATAAACATGGACTTAAGCATTGCTTTTGACTGAACAAAAAACAGTTTTTCGAATGGAGCTCGCACATGTTTGTTGTGTCTTCGAACATAGATGTCACCATTTGCACATTAAAAAAATGTATCTGCCTGGAAACAATCGGACTATGTAATGTAACCTTCATCTGTGTACCTAATGTCAATTATTATCATTTGAGATTCTAAAGTGAAGTTTGTTCGAATAATGTCTACTTTAAAGATAAAGAGAAAACAATGTCACTGAAACCATCACGTTCCATTCCATATTTCAATGTTTTAACATGTGACCCAGACTCTCCAAAGTATGCAAACTGCACATGTTCTCACGCAGATGAGTGGAAGTTTCACACAAAAATGTGTTGAAAGGAATAACTTGCACCGAAAGATAATGTTAGTTAGTTAAATAAATGAATATTTACAATGGGATTACTTGGAGATGACCCATAGAAAGAAAAACAGGCATGCAACAACCCTAACAGTCTAATGGTATGACTTAACATTAACATTTTTAAACAATTCATATGTGTTTTTTCAAGTGTTTCTAATCAAATCTTTCAATTGCAGTTATCACAATTTTAAGATCTTTCATGTATTTGCAGGTAACATTTTCTACATGATGGAATTCCGTGACATATTTTTGACACTTCTTAGAAAATTTGACCAGAGCAAGCAGTCGAGGTGAGAGGCTATGATTTAATATTGCTTTTCTTTGATTTGCTGTTACTTCCTTTTCATCAATATCAAGACTGAGTTCACTTCTCAGCCATCATCTTCACGAGTAGTGACAAAGAACTGTCATGTAATTGTGTTGCTGTTAGATGAACAGAAGTAGGCCATGAGGTTGAAGCTGGAATTTTCTCTTAAACATGTATACCTTAAGGAAACTAATACTGAAAAGTATTCATGGCCACAATTCTTATCCTTCAATAACAAATACTGTATTCTATGTAGTTCTCATTGGTCAAGATAATTTCGAATATTTGATTAATAAACAAGCAGATTGTAAAGTATTGGAGTCTGTGTGATCTCAGTTAAACCAGTAAAATGGCATAGCTTTTAGTCTTCAAATTAGGGTAACTCTGGCAGAATACAGTATAGAATTTGTCTGATATTTTTGTTAGATCTTACTTGAAGGACCTGATAGAAACAACCCACCTGTTCCTCAAGTTACTGGAGGCCTTCTCTAAAGGGACTTCTCATTTAGTTGTGCAGAAAAAGAGAAAAGCCAAACCGAAACCACGAAAGAGAAAAGGTGAGGCGATTGTCTCTGACATTACTCATACAATACAGCCCCATAACAGATCACAATAATACAAATCTGAAAGGTTCGCTCATCGATATCTGCTGTCATGTACAGTAGAGGGTTTCCACTATTCTGTTTTTAGAAGTAATGCGGAATTACATCTGACCAAATTCCTACTCCCACAAATGTGTAAATAATAATAACTTCCATGAGTTTATATCCCCTCTAAACAGAGCAAGCAGGGGTATGAATGAATGGCGAACGGCTGAATGCGTTCGCCTAGGGGTTACGCAAAACCACTTTCAGGAGACCTACGGTGGGTCGCCATAATGCAGCACATTCGTTCGCCACGAATTTTGAATAAAATAAATACTATTTACAAACCTGATTTTAGCCGGAGTTGTCTCTATTCAGCTGAATTATGTCCTTGAACGATGCGGTGAAAGATAATTTCTATATTGCAGTCTTTGTGTAATAGAACTGACTCTGATCGAGGGTCTATTTGCCGGTAGGCGAACTTTTGCAATCGGATCATTAAATCTCTATAAAAATCAGGGGTATTATATATGCTGTATCGTATTAACGGCCTCTCACTGCGCGGAGAACCGATACTAAATCAGCCTCCGGTAGAGGAGAGCTCTTGGTCGCCCCTTCACTGTTTCTGACAGCGTCCACGTGGTCGTGACATTTTCATGATGTCCGACGATCGCAAAAAAGGCGAGACCGTTCATGAAGATACATTTAGAAAGTGGTCGTTTGCCAAAGACTTTACATACACGGTAACAGCACACGACAAAGTTGATGATGTAAAGTGTGTCCCGTGCAGTGACCGATGGGTCGAGATACGGGCCGAGGCTGCCAAGCGTAAGCTACGGGGTGCTTCTCTAGCATCATTGAAACAGTACATTGATGGCAGGTAGGTTACCATAGGTCGCCATGGGTTACCTTATTTTCTTTCTGGCGCAACCTACCATGGGTTACCTAACACAATTTAGCGGGACCTACCATGGGTTACCATAGAAAATATTCATTCATACCCCTGGCAAGTGAAGATCGATAATTAACAATACAGTCATTTCCCAGAGAAAACCTCAGCCACAGCGGAGGCAAATAACCAAGAGCTAGAAGATTTATGGGATGAAGTTTCGGGAGAGTTGTCTGCCATTTTCCAGGGTCGGGGAGAAATTCCTGATGATGTGTCTCCATTTGACGCTGCATCTGAAGTGGATGTCGACCAGCAACGGTATGCAAATGTTTTGTTTTGTGCTGAACGTGTATTAGGTAGTAGATTCCACAGCTATAGCAGGAACCAGACAGCAGTTGGGCCTGGCTAGGTGACCTGAACTGGTCTGATATGACCTAATCTGCTCCTGACTGACTTGCATTATTGACTCTGTTGTTGTAGTTGAACACTGGTATATTTACAGGAATACTTACTCTCATGAACATGGTCCGTTATCTTCATTGTATAAGCCAGATATGAATATGAAATCTGACAGAGAGGATAACATGCACTGATCTTGTGTTCATTGATACATTACCCCTGAATCAGTTTATCTCACCATTGCTATAGCGACCTTTTCAAGGTGATATCTTCACTGTTTTTATGTTGATTGATGTGTATACAAAGTTGAGTAATACTGAATCAAAGACTCCCAATGTTTGACTTTATGTGCTCTTATCTTCTGTGGACAGAGCTGACACCATGATCCGTATACAGGACTCACTAAGAGGGCAGAAGGGAGTGGAAGCTGTAGCTCTGTTTAGAGCGGCCAGGTATGATTCCAGCAATTCCAAGTATTGAGTTGTAAAACATAAAATTACCATCACTATAATACTGAGATTAAGGGGTGTTTCTCATTAATTGCCTCTATTCATTTTGAATTAAATTTGATTGAAGCTTTGGATAAGGTAGATGTATGTGTGATAGTGTCTCAGAATGTGAGTTTGTCACCTAGAAAGTTTGAAGGCTCATCATAAGTTTACCCATTCTTGAAAGATCGTAGATGACCCTGGCAATGTCACACATAATGGAATAGTACTGCTGATGCACCATTGATTTATATGGGAGACTGCTCAGATATCTGTATCCATTGATGGAAAAGTATGAGTGACATTAATATGAGCTTGTTTATTCTATTGGAAAATAAATAACATGTAGAATAAAACATTCATCCCATCTTGAAATGTATTTGACATTTCTAGAGAGGTGTGGCCAGACCGAGGAGAATTTGGTACAGCTGACATTTCACCTGAAGATGAATTTATGGCTTTGAGAGAAATATTTTTTACTGACATCCCTCGTAAGTTCCCAATGATACTGTAACATTAATGATAGATAGAATGATTAATTTTTACAGTGATCTCTGTTGATGATAGTGTGGCGTTTAGACACATATATGTACATGTGCACAGACTCTTGACCTATTTGGCATCTGAATATTCCGTGGTATTATTCTGATACTGTTCAAACATTATTTAACATTATGTTGACTCTCTGACCAGTCACAACAACAGGTTGCACAGTACTGTAAGTTCTTGGAAACTTGACATGTAGAGGCCATCATCATTTTGAGGACAAGGTCTGAAATTTCCATAAACATAGAACATATTTATCTTTCATCTATCAAATGAATAGTATTAATCCGAGACAAATTTCCATGGTAAAACGTATAACATTTGGGAAGTAGTTGCATGACTTACCTTTGATTTTGACAACATCAACTCGGGATTCAGAGTTGAAAATACAAAAATCTCCAGGAAGTAGAAATATCAACCAGGCAAATATTATATATTTTATATTTATTACGAGTTTGTCAAGTGAATTCAACAGATTTAAATGAAAATGAAACTTTGAATGTTTTCCATGCTTCTTTCAATCCATCTGGGATTATCCATTCCTATATATCAGCCCTTCACACACAGCAGCTTTGACCTCATTCTGAAAATGAATGCTTGATTCCAAGATGTCGGTTTTCAGCATCACAGTTCACTATGTCACAATGTTATAGAGAACTCGCACATTACAAAGTTCCTCATGAAACCCCTGACCTAGGTCAGTTTTCATGAATACCATGGTGATGTAGTGTTGACCTTGTTTTCAAAATGAATGTGCACACAAAATAACATATTCGTATACATCCTCGCGAGCCAGTGTATCAATTGATCTGTCAGGATAGATAAACTGGCATGGTTAGATATCCATAGCAGTTCTGGATATAAAATAGCTCAGTTTCTCCAAATCGAACCAATCAGTAAGCGCACTGAGCCTGCTCATTATGCCAGTCCACTGCGAGGCTTGATTGGTTGGTTGTTTGAAGTTTAACATCGCACCTAACCTTATTGGTCACACGGCGACGATGATCCAAACAAACATACCCTAGCAAAACCCTAACCCTAACAAAAACCTAACCAAAACTACAGTAATAATAATGTAATATGAACATTATAGGTTATCAGTTATATATTTATTCCACAAAATTAGGCACTATGTACAGTAATCTTTACACATATCCAACTTAAACAGTAAATTTGTCCAAACCATAATTTTATCTCTGTTTATCTGGGTGCATCCTCCATCCATTGATCAGTTGTCTGTTAACATTGTTCAGCATGATTTATATATCTTCAACCTTAGGAACATAACAGTGTCACAAAATGAGTTGTTTAACTGAAAAGTCACCATCAACAAATTGATCATTTTATGGTTGCAAAGAATTGAAAGGCTTTATCGAGATGGTGAACCTAGTTTGACAAATAATTGGATTACAATTATCACCGAAATAATGATAAATTTCTTTTACTTCTGCAGTTATTGGGATATTTTCATTCAGATCGCTGTAGGTGAGATAATTTGTTGAATATGTTAAATCCACTCTTTCTTATCATCCCAGTGGTACACTTTCATCCCTCCGTCATCACTGGTAATGTCTTCACTGGTGACTGATGACATGGAACCTCGTTCTGAGCGACTCGCATCTTTGATCGCCTTTGTTGTTTCTGACTCGGTCACAGTAAGAATGTACCTGACATCCTCATTCTGTTGATAATGTATTGCTCTGTGGTATATCACCCGGTTTCTGCGATAGCGAAAAGCTAAGTATCCCACGGCAACCAGAATGAGGACCAATACGACGACAGAGATACTGGTAGCAATGGCCGTGACCTTGGAATCTCCTGCTTGAGTTTGCCCCGACGCCTCTTCGCTATCGTCTAGGCGTGGGGACTCTAGGAATTGGGTTGTCATCTGCAGGGTGTCGTTAACCTGATAGACAGCTGTCATACTCCTCCCTTCTTGTGCATCTCCTTGTGTCACGCCAGAGGTCTGCGTAAACCTTTTGCGAGAGACTGGTAATTTTGGTGTGGTATTGCGCCAGTCTTTCTTGCCAGGTTTCACACTTTGGCGATTCTTATTGTTGTGCACAGAATTTTGATCAGTGTTTTTACCATTCGAAGGTTTCTTCGTGGGAAAGATCGTACTTCTTAGATACTTTGGTGTTGACACTTTCTTCGTGGTTGTGGCAGTAGTTACAGAATGCCCAGATTTAACTTTGGTCGTGTAAACAAATGTAGTTTGAGGTTGAGTAGTTTTAACTTGAACTGTTTTCTTGGGTTTGTATATTGCTGTTCTAGACTTTTCTCTCACAGTTGTGACCGCTCTCACTGTCACTTTTGCTGTTTGTCTGCTTGTCTGTGTTGGTTCATTCATTTTAGTTTTAGGGTAACGTGGTTGTCTATCAGTTGTCATGGTAACAACCATGGGTGCTCGGGTGCTGGGTTTGATTGTTGTGAAGGTTGAGACCTGTTAAAACAGAAAGTTCAAACATTAAAAATAAGTGCAATTGTAGGTGAGGATATCAGTTTATATCCAGGCCAATTCCATGGAAAAAGTAATATTTAAAATATTTTTACCTCAGGTGACATCAAAATAACTCTTTGCCAGCCTTGTCAAATCCTTGATGGTAATATTGTCTGTCAAGAACTTTGAGACGAATATGAGTTGCATGTACTTTTGACTTCTCCAGAACCAGATCAGCAATCAGCTCCAAAAGTAGTTAAAGGTGAAATGCAAAGGTTTTTAGATTCTCCTTTTCACATTTTATACAGGTTGAATAATGATAGATATACCAGTCTATTTACGTACTTCATTTGGTGAAATTTGAATTATCTTGTCTTAGAATCGTTTTAAAAGTTGGTACTCCTAGCACAACTGAATTCAGATTTGCAAAACATCATCGCTTATCTTTCCTTCATTGTGATGTCACGTCAGACCAGCCGCCCGGAGACTGAACGTTACAAGTATTGACGCTCAGCCAGGTGGTCTGATGTGACGTCACAAAACAGCGTCAAACAAGGGCAGATAAGCGATGCGGATTTCATTTCTCGAATTGGCCGGGCTTGAGATACCAACTTTGAAGAAAATACATAGGCTGAAATTTCCATCATTAAATAGCCCACGAAGAATATAAAAAAGAAAATCTGAAAATCTTTGCATTTCACCTTTAAACATCAGGGGATCAACTTTACAGAAGTTATAGAAAATTATAACCTAGCCAAGTTATGAACTATAGCTACATATAGCAGTAACTCTGAGAAGTTATAAGTTATAGTGCCCATTCACCACAAAATGTTTGTAGAGGGAAATGTTGCAAAAATTTGACCAGAGGGATGAAAACATTATCTTTTAATGCAAACATGGCGAGATTACCTTCAGAAGATTTGATTGGACCATACATGTTACATCAACATTTCATCCGCAGAGTATCTTGTAACTTTTATAAGGTTATATAATGTCAATTTGCACAGTGAACAAAAATGTGTATGTGTCTTCAAAAACGAGTTTGACCTTCAGTGATACCTCCCTACTCAACCTCAATGTAATAATTTTCCAGGAAAATTATACATAAACTGAGGGAAAATCTGGGATGCAAGTATATAAGCTGACAGTATGTAATACATGTATCTGAGTTAAAAATCTCATGTTTATTTTAAGTTTCATGATTGTACCACATACAATTTGAAGGCATGAAGGTTGATTTTAACTCGTATTTCGATTTCTTTGTTGCCAGGCAAGGCACACTCCTCCAACAATTTGACAAAATCACTTCTGGAGGTTATAATTTATAACTTCTTTAACTTGATCCCATGACTGTTTATCATCCCAGGGATAAACATAAAGAATAACATCTTATAGAACAAATAAATGAATTAGATACAACATTAGTAAGATCCAGATTTTATTTTCAAAATTTTCCAATGTGCCGCTTAGAAGTTATTTCAAGCAGAGAAACACTTGTTGGACCCTTGTTTGAGCACAAAATTAGCGCCTGTAGCACTTTGCATAACACTGATTCTGAGAACTATCAAAATTTCCAATATGATCTCATGATTCTCAGCTATGCCCTCATCTGACAATGTGCATCTGAGCTTTGCCGATCTTCTCTGCCCTCAGTTAATGCAAAAATTTAATATTACTTTTGAAAAACATTTTTCTTATGCCAAATTGGAGATTCTTCCAAATTGGAGATTCTCCACATTGGAGCAGCCAATCAAGATTGTCCTCCACATTGGAGCAGCCAATCAAGATTGTGCTCCACAGTGGAGCAGCCAATCAAGATTGTGCAATCTTGTGATGGCTTTCAATAATTTCTGTGACAGTTACAATCAATATCATGTTTTACTGATGAATCAATTCGGAACAAAGGGGACCTAATCAAACAGGAGAAGTTGATGGTCCATATTCTGTGCATCACAAGCAATATGGAATCTGTAACTGTGTGAAATGACACCATTGCCTGTGTGACATTATGCTGAGGTTAGCCAATGAGCCATTATTTTACAGTAGCAATGTTGGATTTTTTTAATTCGTAATCTTTATTTTGCAAATGCCTATTTCTTGTTTCGGGTTTCAAGTATTTTGATAGCCACTATTGTCTCACGTTTGTGCTATTATCATAGTCAAATCACTGCCCGATGAATAACATGGGCGTGATGTCGTGTGAGTAACACCATGGTTTTGCACCACCTATGGTTAATGATTCTGATATTGGGACTTTCCTGTTGAATAATGGCTCAACTCAAGGACAACTTTAAATGAAGCATACGTAATGTACACTGAATTTTGCTTTTTGCTGAAAATTGATAAATTTTTGACAATTTAATTCTCAACATGAGCAGTGTGACTAACGTCACAGGACCTACGAAGTAGAGTAGGCATTAGGACTTGGAACGCGAACTGAACTCTTGGAAATCCCCGCCCCCAGTTAGAATCCTGCCTATATTAAGATGGGCACCGCCCAAGTTAGAATCGCCAGTGATTTTCATCAAAAATCACCAGAAATTTTCATCAAAAGTAGGTCAGCTCAAGACTTGTTGGTAACAATCTCCTAATGCGCCTTCATTCCAAAAATAAATAACGATCGCCGATTTAATTTCACAATTTGTTAACTAAAGGAAACAGATTGAATAATAAAAAAGTTCAGTAGATTTCAAGCTTTACGTGTGAAAATATATCGATCTCTTTAATGGTTTTCAGTGCCCTTGTCCAGGATCAAAACAACTTTTTGAATCGCATTATTTTCCCAACAATACAACAATTTTTTATATATAGTACTATAGTAGAAATGTAGCATTTATGTAGTTTACGGTAATTCAACTCAAGACCAACATCGTCTCTGCACAAGATAATGATTTCATGCCATTCTCCTGAGCATAACCGGTACAAAGACGAATAAATAGCGTCTACTTACTTTATCTAGTTAAATTCTACCCGAAGAAAATAAATTAAGACCCTTTAAACATGCCATCATGGCTTTGTTTCACCCTCAGTAAACTTTTATCGTTGTTACTCACGCAGACTAATCTGAAGGATGATGCCATATCTTTCTTCTGCTGGGTCATTTAATTGGTTGATGTAGTAAATTTCACCACCAGTGCGTAACTGTAACTTGATCTGAATTTGACGCCTGATGTTGTCTGTGAGGAAATGTTTCAAGGATGTGAAATAGGATACACGTTAACGGCCACAGTTTTCATATATCTAGATAACAATATACTGAATTGTGTGTAGGCTGGCAAGTTGGTAATAGCAGTGTAGAAAAAGGCACTAACAAATGATGGAAAATTAGCATTTCCTATTTCATTATCCCATCACGTTTTGTACTGTGTTATATATACAGTGAAACATACAGCCAAGGGTTCCCGATGGGCATGACAGTGCACTCGCTGAGCTATCAATAAATAATAAAAAAAAAAATTATAAATCAAATTTTCAGCAGAATTCGATCAGCTCAGAACTTGTTGGTAACAATGCCCTAATGCACGTTCGTGCCAAAAATCAAGGTTCTAATGTCAATGGTTCTCCTTATTTTGCCGACGAAAGGACTCGGATGGACTGACTGACTGACTCACTCACTCATTACCGGACAATTTGCGATCTGTAGCCTACTTCGTAGGAAAATAAACATTTATAGCTAATAAAGGTGAACTGTAAAGCTTTTAATTACCCCTCAGCCCATAGGGCTGCGGGGTCTTGCCGTTGCCATGTATGTACGTCCGTCCGTCTGTCTGTCCCAGTGTCTGGTCGTCCGTCCGTCCGTCGACATGTTCTTGTCCGCTGAATATCTGCAGATCTATGAAGTCGGGCTTAACCAAACTTTGTTGAGAGCTTCCTGAATGTTGACTGATGAAATGATTAGATTTTCAGATGACTATGATGATTTCATGATTTTTAATTATTTTTTTTTATTATTTATTGATGGCTCAGCTTTTGCACTGTTAACTATGCTCATCAACATGTTCTTGTCCGCTGAATATCTGCAGATCTATCAAGTCGGGCCTGATCAAACTTGGGTGAGAGCTTCCTGAATGTTCACTGATGAAATGATTAGATTTTCAGATGGCTATGATGATTTCATGATTTTTTATTTTTTATTTTTTTATTATTTATTGATGGCTTATCTTTTGCACTGTTATCTATGCCCATCGGGAACCCTTTGTTGCATGTTTCATTGTGACTTTTGAAGGTTCCCTGATACAAGAAAGCCTGGCCCATTCAAGATTCAATTTATTTCCATTTATTCCCCATTTATCTGGGAGCTTACATGCTACACTTGTTCAACCTATGCATTACCCTCCGCAGGATTTTCCCACCCTTGGGGCACTAAATGTTATTGGACTTTTTCCTATCCACAGCTTCTCAGCTTCATGTAATATGTATGAGATGCAGTGTACATTGTTTTTTTTCACACACACATGCAGAATCACCTAAAATTTATTCCTTTATAGTAATAACTAACAGGTTGTAGCATTGAACCCCTGTTAGGTTTAAATTTTGCATCGCCTTAAATGAATAACAGCATTTTTCTTCAACTTGCTACATCGATTTATCCGAAACCATATTTTATTTCAGAAGTATAATATGAAATAACTGGCAGGGGAATCCCTGCAGTATCAAACCCCTGTTAGTTTGAATTTCGCGTCGCCTTAAATGAAGGACAACATTTTTCTTCAATTTTGCTATTAAATCATTCTAATCCACATCATACCATTTATCCTAAAGCTTTTGCACAAAACATATTTTATTTCAGAAGTATAATATGAAATAACTGGCAGGGGAATCCCTGCAGTATCGAACCTCTGTTAGTTTGAATTTCGCGTCGCCTTAAATGAAGGACAACATTTTTCTTCAATTTGCTGTTAAATCATTGTATTCTACATCATATATCAATAATGATAATGGCGGGCTTGTGTCAATCATTGTGATTCTATGCCATTAACTTGTTATCACACTTGTGCAATGCATAAATTGCCACTGATAAAGCTACACTTTCTTGCATGCTGCAATCCCAGCACACCACTCACGTGAAAACGAAGTCTATTATATTACAGAAACCACACAAACTGTATCCACAAGGCTGTATCCAGGGATTTTTTGCTCGTTTCGATTCCAAACTCCCAGTTCCTTTTCGTAATTCATTATTGAGGGTCCAATTTTTTAGTAAATTTAGGCATAAAGAGCATGTGATCAATCACAACACAGAGGTTTATTAACATGAAATTCAATACCCAGCTATGCAATGGGATGGATATTGAGGCTTCCAGAAGCTTTTCCTTCAGAAATCCTTTCAAATTGAACAACAACAACAACAGTTTCGTTTTTTGTTTCATTTGAGTTTTGGGTGCCCATACGTTTTCCGGAACTAAATTGGCTCTAGATGCAGCCCTGATCCTACTTGACAAAAAAAACAACAGGCTGAGGGGTCCACACACCTTTTAGGTGCTTGCCTGCAATTCATGTTTTTTTCTGAACTGCTGCTCACAAACATGTGATATAACTGTTATATGATTTTGGGGCAAATATATCTCGCTAAATTGTACTAATAACAATATTAAAGTTATCCTGTTACAAATCCATATTGAAAACTTACATCACTTGTCTCACTTTGCTTGTAGAACATTGTGATGTAATAGGGGTCTCCTGCATTCAAGTTTTAGTTAAGGTACATTTTCATGGCGTTACGCTATGTCAGATGAATGAGTGAGGACCACTGTAACGTCATTATGTTTCAAAAACAATGGGAGGTAACCGATGACATTTTTAAAGTTGTGGCTCCTGTTTTTTGGTGGTATAAGTTTTGACTTACCATTTATTCGGAAGAAGAAAATAATCCACAGACCTATTACCACACACAAACAACTATAACAACGAAGGCCTCGATTTCTGACATTTTAGCAGAACATTGGAAAGCTTTGCAGTTCATCTTTAACAAACTGTTCAATAAAATCTGGGATACAATATATTACTATATTCCAGATATTCAAATTAGGACATTTTTTCATTTACATGAATATCATGAAAACACTTTTCAAGAGTAATTTATTCCTTTAATCAGATATAAAAAGGAAAATTTACCTGTGTTGTTGAAATTGAACTTGGTATTCTCAGGGAGATGGTAGCAGCAACACCTGTATGAGGTGATAGCCTCTCACTGATACCTTGGTTAACAGTGGATGGAAAAGTCGTGAATGCCGGCGTCATTGTTGTACTAATCACTGTTGTTGTAGGTACAAATTGTGAATCAAACATGGAAGCGATCACTTTACCTCTGAGGTTTAATGGACTGAAACATTTGATATCCATCTTTTCGACGAACAGCGTTTTGGCTTGTCGCATCCAGTGGTTCAGCCAGAGAAGGGAGCGATCGCAGTGCCACCTGTTGTCAGAAAGTTTCAGTTTCTCCAGCTCCGTGAGGGATAGTTTGACATCACGTCTGAGTGCTGTCATGTCATCACTCATCAGGTTGAGTTCTGTCAAGTTTGTCATAGACTGCAGTATTGCCGGAGAGTCACAGATAGTCTTCGCCAGGTTAGGGCTGTAGTGTAACTCTAGTTTTGTTAGCATAGGTATCTTACTGAATGCCATCTCGTCCACATTAACGTCGGTGAGAATAAATGCCAGTTGAAGCTCCTGTAGCTGACGTAGACCATAAAAACTGTAGCCTGAGAGCTCCCGAAGTGGGTTTCTCGACAGGAAAAGGGTCTCCAGCTTCCCCAGGGATTTGAAGGTGAAATCCTCGATGCGACTCAGGTTGTTGTTGTCGATGTACAATTTCTTGAGCTCAGTGAGTTTGTTGAAGTGCTTGCTGTTGATTTCTCGGATGTGGTTGCCTTTTAGGGAGAAAGTCACAAGTTTTGACCTATTGTTAAACATGTTGTCATGAAGGTGAGTTATTTCGTTGCCATCGAGATAGAGTGAGCGTAAGCCCAGGGGGAGCTGTTCTGGAATCACTGTTAGCTTATTTCCGTTGAACCACAATTCACGGAGATATCTCATATGCAAGAATGATCCATTTTCTATGGTGTCTATCTGGTTTTGGTCAAGGACTATTACACCAACATAATAATACTTCGTCAGTGCTAGCCGCCTCACAGAGGTAATATTGTTCAGCGTGAGTTGCAGATATCGTAACACCCAGGGAAGTCCCTGTGGAATGTTCTGCAGTTGGCAGCTCGAGAAATCTGCATATGACATTCGGGTATTGCGGAGGAAAGCATTATCTACATTATGTAGGGGATTGTTCTTCAGTACCAGGTATGACAGCTTGATGAGTGGGTAGAAGGCAGTACGTCCAATTTTGGTGATCAGGTTATGACTAATCATTAAGTACATTAACCCTCTCATGTCGGTGAACATGCCATTTGGTATGATTTTCAAGTTATTGTGAGCCAGGTCTAGTCGATACAGGTTTGTCAGATTCGTGAAAGCACCTTCCATGTTCTCTAGATAGTTTTGACTGAGATCCAATGAGTGAAGGCTGTGTAAGTCTGCGAATATATTTCTCGTTAAGTTTTTCAGGTAGTTTCCGCTCAGGTCCAGGGTTTTCAGATTGGGTGTGTTTGAAAAAGCCCCATTTTCGATCTCCCCAATTCTGTTGAAGCGTAGAATGATCGTCTGGACCATGGGAAGGTGTTGGAAGTCTTCAGCATTGATCTTCTCGATGGAATTGCTGCGTAAATCCAAGTATATGGTGTTGTTGGGAAGTTCTTCAAAGTTCGGCACTGTTATCAAATCTCTGTTGGAACAGTCGACTTTCAAGTTAGCACATTTACATTTTGCTGGACAGGCTGATATAAATTCTGAACTGAGGTATGATAAATATATCAGGAATGTCCCCAAACAATTCCACATACTGGTAGTCCTGCACAGTGACAGTGCCATATCGTCAATCTGACTTTGTGCTATGATATGAATTGAAGGATTACATAATCCCGAAGTAAGAGTATATATGCGCACACACTGAACTGCAGTATAAAACTGGTGTATTTGTTTTGATGTAAGTACATGTAGTGGAAGTAGTGGACAAGTGTTTATTCATCCCAAAATATAGAATGTAGATATCCTGAGGAAATAGACTTGCTTTTAATTAGCGCTGGTACTTGAGCTATAAGTGGACATGTGAGGTCCAATGTGAAGCTATTTCCTACTGTTTCATATAACAAGGCTATATTGTGTGCCTTATTAACCTTGCTATGAAAAGTTCTCTGTTACCATTTAGTTACCCTCAAATCATGATGTCCAGAAATCGGATAGAATATCAGAAAATTGGCCTGATTTTCAATATATATTGGAAATCTGAACAGCTTTACAGAATTTTCTATCCTGAATTTGAATATGGTAATCTCTGTAATAATTCAAACACTTTTAGATCAGCTGTTTACTCAGTTAAATTAAATAATTGGACTGATGAATATTTTCTTTTGACAACATATTGTACTGTTACAGTAGCTCAATTGTGAACAGTTCTGAACACTCAGAGCTGAATATTGACAGCATATTTTCTATAGGAAAGATTTGAAAAATCAACTGGCCGGTATTGATGCAGGGTATCGCTCCTTTCGGAGTAGCCACACCAAACTCCGTTATCGCACAAACTTGATAGCGAACTGTTGCACTCGTAACGTCGTTTACCTGATTACGTGCACCAAATGCTCCAAACAACATATTGGAGAAACTAAACGTACGTTCCACGAATGCATATGTGAACACTACAATGACACACGTAAACACGCCCCATGGGGCTTCCAGGGATTGACCTGGGATGTCGTCGTGCACACCGCAGGTCATGGTAAGATTAGGCCTTAGCTCCTCAGACAGCTTGTCATAAGAGGCGACTGAGGCACCCGTGGGGTTCCTGGGTGTGAAAAGGAATAGGACCCCACCCATATGGTTCCCGGGTGTGAAAAGGAATAGGACCTAACGTCATGCTCTGATTGAAATATAGTTGAAAGCGACATTAAATCATGTTCACTCACTCACACGTAAACACAGCCCAAATCCTGCTCCCAGACACTTCTGGTCGGCTGGACACTCCGTGGCTAACATCAGTTATCATATCATTGAGGTTCTCGTGTCAGATCCAGACACAGATATCAGCACCAAACGCTGTCAGCAACGTGAATGGTACTGGATCTATCAACTACATGCCAAAGCTCCTATTGGCCTGAACGAAACGGATTAACTACATCTTGCTTTTCATTTTTTATTATAGAACATTTTCTATAATTGGCTTCTAAAGTTTGTTTTCATATGTGCGAATTATTAGAGAGTTCACTGTAGGCATTTTCAAACGGAATACATCATCTCATAAAATAATCTGACATTGCCAATATAACCAGATAGCTCAATGATTGACTAACTTCATCGTGACATTGAATATTACATTTCAGACCTAAAGAATCTGATCTCTGGACATCTGTATTTGACTGAAATTCTGATTGGCCAGTCAGCTGCCATGGTTACCACTGCTGTTTGTCCATTTACACCTTTCTGGCCCAGTGACCCAATTAACTTCCAGAACTGAAACTTCCATTTTATCCATGGCCAGCCTGTATGATGAAACTCCCCCATTTGACACTCTCTAATGTAGGAGATAAAATATTGATACCACCTGACTGAGTCAAGTTCTGAATTTTGTTAGTGATTCAAAATGAACAAATATATGATCTTATCTAGCATGGTCTAACCTCACTCCTCAGTGCTGTATACCAAATCCTGAGAAATATTCAATAATATTTGTTTAAACAACTGGAGCACTACCCACTGCAAATATGGCTGATGAATATTGTGTTCAACCACTGAAAATAGTCCATGTGCAGCCCACACAATTTGGAAAACTCGCCTCTGCAAAAATAATGTCATTTTAAAATAATGCCTATTTAACGCTATGTTAAACATTGCTGAGGTGAACTGCTTATGCCACGGCATTTATCTCAGCTATTGCTGATTGTTGAGGTGAATTGTGGGGGCTGCATGTGGACATGTCGTAGAAGAGTGATGGTTGACAGATATTTCATTTCTAATACTGTCATCTTTAAGAAATACTATTTGCATTTCGTTGGTGTCAGTCAGATTGAGGAGAGTGGTCTAGAAAGAGTGATCAGTCCCCTCAAATGTTTAACCCAGTTCCGTGGTTGAACAATTGCCCTTACAGGATGCAATCCCAGCAAACTACATGAAGCAATATTTTGAAGTGGTGATATTCCTGCAGAGTCCCGTTTAACATGATTTCATTATACAAGTAGATGAGGAAGCAGAAACAGGAAAAGGTTAAGAATTTCCTGTAATCCTTAGTATTATTAGGAACATTTCTGATCCTCATATTTTAAATGAGTGATAAATATATGACATGCAGAGATTCAAATTTTACAACAAAATTGATCTCACAAATACAATTTAAACCATAGTCACCGCCCGCATTTTCCTTTAATATCCATGTCAATATTTCAGATTCTGAGTTCTTATAAGAGAGGAATACTGCTTATTTATTTATTGATGTCGTTGACTTGAGAACAATACCTGTATCAAAACGTCGTCCCGAATAAACTAGAAGTTGTTATCCATAAGCAATTTGTTTATTTATCTACTTCCCAACTTCTAAATGCCACTAAAAGAAATCTCTCCCAGTATGTAATCCATACTAAATTGCTACCTGTCATTAGCGAGCTCTCGCGTCTGTGACGTCACAGATTGGCGGCCTCGCTTTCATTCCACAAATATGCATATCTGACTGGGAGCTAAATAGAGCTTCATTTTCCTTGTCCCCACAAGGAAAATTTTTTTACAAAAATTCTTAGTTAAGTACTAACTCTTCTGACACATATTCCAGAGAAAAAAAAAATATTGATAAAAATCCTTTAAAGTAGACAATGTAAAATCCCAGATTATACAAAACTATAAGCCTGGTGACCCCATAATTTTTTTTTTTTTTTTTTTTTAATGTTTATGATCTAAGCTACATTTTGTCGAAATATAATAAAATAATAAAATGTAATAAAAATGACATTTATTTTCTGAATTGTCTAGAACCTCCTTAAAGGAATGCTTCACTAAATTCAAATATGCTTCTGTCGTGAAGTTGTGTACTTATAAATAAACTGAGACCCTGTGGGGTTCCCGGGTGTGAAAAGGAATAGGACCCCACCCGTGTGGTTCCCGGGTGTGAAAAGGAATAGGACCCAACATCGTGATATGACTGAAATATAGTTGAAAGCGACGTTAAATCTTATTCACTCACTCTTCTTGCCAGTGAAGATTTGAAACTAAGTATTATTTTATTCATTTCTTTGTCTTATTCCTGAGCATCTGAGCCCCGCCATTTTCGTGACTAGGTTGATGTAATTTGGTGAATAACTTCACACCAACGTCAGGTAGAATTCTAAATTACATTGATATTATGGCCTCCAATGTCATCACAATGAAAGGAACTCCGCAGGAAACATGGAATATATATATTTTTGTTTTGTTTTTGAGCATACATTTAACATAGAGTGTATGAACACATTCCATTACTGTATTAGATCATGCATGGTATTACATTTTGAACTATGGACAGCTGGTTGTGTATGTCATGTTACACAAATCTGCGAATGATCCTCTAACACTTAATACAGCATCACCAGTTCTAACTGCCTTGTTTTCGTGTTAAAGACCGGTTGTGGGAAATATGGCAGCACCTAGATGCTCGAGAATAAGACGAGCAGGAATGAATAATATAATACTTTTCCATCTTATTGGAAAGAGATATTTGATAGACTCTATTTTTAAGTAAAAAACTTTACAATAGAAATGTATTTGAATTGAGTGAAGCATTCCTTCAATGGAATTTCTAAAAGTACAACTGTGAAATGAAGTTTTAAGTTTTGATTCATGTTTTTATGTTATAGTTCATGTAGCAAGTTTTTGAAGGAAATGCATCAGGAATTTACCTTATATTTGCTTACGTTTATTGTATTCATGGGAACCCATTGCAACCTTTCCATCTGAGTACCCTATTTCTTCTAATTCTTCAAACAGCATTCTTAGACTTGGAAGAACAAAAAAAACACATCTTTATGTCAACTGAGGCATAACTTATTTATCCCAAGAACTGAAGAGACAGCTAGGAAAATCTGGAGAATGTTACCAGAATTTCTCTCTGCCTATATGCCTGAAGTTAACTTTTGCTATCTGAATAATTAGAAGAAATAGGGTAGTATACAGTTCAGCCTATCAATTGGAAGTTCACCAATGTCTAGTTTGCATAAATTAGCTCAAATGTAATCTACACGGAACCAGAACTGGCATTTCCATGAAATACATGTATTCTGACCTCTAAGTATCAAAACTTGAGCATTTGAGGGGTTTGTGGAATAAATAAAGCTGCCTCATACAGTGATAATATCAAATATTGATAAAGTGAACTTTCACGGTTCATCCTAACCTGTTAACAGGATGTATATTCTCTATGATACAGGTTCTGGTAGAGAGGCTGACACACAGGAATATCCTCCAGGATTTGAGGAAATGGAGGAGGAGGAGGATCATGAAGGTTATCAACCTTTTACATTCATTGCTACTATTAATATAAATTAAATCAAGCATTCATTAAGGAATCATCTATGACAACCAATATTATCAGGATATGTCCTTTAAATTACAGAATAACTTGTTTTTGAGTATTTGAGGACGTTTATGTTCTTTATAAGTTTTATTGGCAATCATCATATAACATCCTCAAATATTCAAATACAACATTGTTAATCTCATTCTAACTCTGTATTTTCATTTTCCACTGCATTTTATTGTGCCATGCAGTCGAACAATGGAATAGCGCTGACCAATCCAACTAACGCATACAATCAGCTTGTAGTAGAATATGGATTTATTTTTAAATGGCAGAGAATTGTTTTTGTTTTCAAAGATGATACATGTATATAGATTGAAAGTTCCATAAAATGTGATTACCTGCTGTTCTATAAACATAATGGTGTGTGTAAAACATTGCTATTATCTTCTCACAGTTGAAGAGGAGGAGATAGCTGCTGTTGTCAATGCTGAGCAGGAGTTTCAATTCAAAGACTATGCAGGGAGGTCAGAGAGATTTCATTTCCTATGCAAATCATACTTCAAATATATCATTTGTGAAGACATTTGGATTTCCCTTTGTCTACATTTGAATTTCCCTTTGTCGACATTTGGATTTCCCTTTGTCAACATTTAGATTTCCTTTGGTCTACATTTGAATTTCCCTTTATTGACTTTTGAATTTCCCTTTGTCGACATTTGGATTTCCCTTTGTCGACATTTGGATTTCCCTTTGTCGACATTTAAATTTCCCTTTGTAGACATTTGGATTTCCCTTTGTCTACATTTTCTGCTCACATTAGTTACATGAACAAACTCATCAAAGCAAAGGGATCAATCAAGTTAGTGGGGCCTGAATTGAACAACACGTTACAACTTTCTCTATTTTATTGTGCTGGACTATAGGTACACCATCATGTTAATATGTGGGAGAAAACAGACCTTGTCACATTGCTGTAACATAATTAAATGAATGTCACAATGCATCAAATGATAACCATATATGGTCAACATCATCACTTTCTGCTTTGTCTGATCTCATCGAAAAATGTCATTGTACTGAACAATATATTAAAGAATAGCTAAGAGTTTCACAAGGGTTGATTGGTGTCTGGGATTGCCAAAAAATTGTGTTACCATGTTTATGTAATATATGGACAGCACCAGATTTACCCACAACCCCATGTTTTGCACAGGTGCTATTGGAGAGTTAGCATTGCATTACTCGGGCAAAACCAAATCCAGGAGAGGGATCAACACCTCTCACGGATTTGTACAAACACAAGAGACTGAGGTGCTTTGCTGTCTTATGGACATTATCATGTTCTATATAAGGAATTTATTTTACCAATGGGGAAACTCTGAGAAACACTTTTACGTATGCTCCATGCGGGTAACCAACAATTAAATACAACCGCAATAGCCGAGATCGCCATTACAAATCTAGGGTAACTGGGCATGCGCACAAGGCGAGGTCACGAAAGATCACTTGTACCAACGGCCGCATCCTGGCCAGGTTGAAAGTGGGTCATATCTCGGGAAAAGTACTTTTTCTGTGGAACTAAATTGTGTTCAGGGTGAATAAATATCCGGAGCCGTTCTTTCGCCTATCTGGCGGTAGTCCATGAGATTTTTTAATGATTTTACGTACAGTTGCACAAAATATCAACTGTTTTCCAACACTCGGCCTATCTCTCTAACGTTAAAAACTTCCGACTTGGTACAAACAGGAAGTTCACGAAAAGCTGCGCACACGCTGCGCAGTTGCAAAAAAATGAAATGGCGAAAGAGTCTATAGGCGAGGGGGCTACAAAATAATTTTTATGATCTGATTGATGATCTAGAAATAAATCATGAAATTTTCTCCCTGGATATTTACAGGTATGCCAAACCACAGATAGTGAAGCCGTATGTGATATTAATGTCAGAGTTTGAGAAGAACAGTGACTATACAAACCACTGTATCGTCAAGATGATGCACCGTATTGGTATAGACATGGGTATGATGGGCATGCTCTTCCAGGCCTCTCTCTTCAGGGTCTTCCAAAAACTTCTCTTCTCCTCTGCGGCTAAGTCATCCCACTACCAGGTACACTCAGTTATCAATATCCTTTAGGGTTTGTACTGCTTATAGAAAACTCATTCTCCCATTGTCAGAGGTTGTATATAAGGCCACTGTTAATTGATTGTTCGTTTCTCATGACCCTCTCGCATCTTAATTTGAGGGGCAAATAATTAAAATTCATGCGGGTTTTTTTTAGATTTTTAGGTGTGAAATATCTCTTTTCCTCAAATTTACGTACATTTGGTTTGCTGCATTCTTAATTAATAATAATTAATAGTCGCACTCAGCATGTCTGTTTTCACTAAGCAAGGTCACGAGAAACAAACAATTAAGTGACAGTGGCTTAACTCCCTGAAGTGTCGGTGCATGCTCATTCAGCCTTTATCAATTTTCATCGACACATGAAGCATGTATTTCCATACAAGACAGATAGAAAATGCATCCAGTATATGTTATAGAAGAAGGAACAATTTAACTGCCCAATTATTTGAGAAGAGTACAAATTACAATGTGTAGTAATCTTGAATATGCTTGAATGCAACCAGTTATTTGAAAGATTTTGTTGGTACAGCTACCAAATTCTTTATACTGATTTATCTGTTCTAGATAGCCTGCAAAAAAAATGTTCGTCTCAGCCGTTATGCCCCCGTTTTTGGTGTTATAATCTATGACTTTGTGATATATGCTTGAATATAACCTCGCTGTTGTATCTGCCAAATTAACTGTTACGCTGTGGCGAACCGACGAAATGGCTGTTGTCTTTCTATACGTAAAATGTGGCGAGCATGAAAACCATGATTTTCTGCTGTAATTTATCATAATTCGCCATTTCTGACCGCAATTATACAAAAATACTGTAGTCTCTTCCAATAAATTTTATGTATGCTGACAACATTGTCGATTTCGCTATAAAATGTTGTCGAATAGCATTGACTAAACCAATTGGGATAAATTAATATGTTAGGCCAGTCATCAGCAAACAAAATTGGATTATATTTTTGCTCATGAAATCCGTATTAAAAAAAAAAAAAGTCAGCAGTTCTCCTCGCACAGCATACAAAAGAACTCAGCAGCATAACAGTTAATGAAATAGTCTGAAAATGACAATTCTGGATGATCAGTAATTATATCCTTAATGTGCTGCATATTCCCTGCATACTCTCAATTATTTAGTGGCAGCCGAGGTTTGTGTGTCTCACTTGCATGTCTATTGAACACAACCCCATGCATTCTTCAGGCCTGGCCATATAAGGCGAGTGATCGCTCGCGCTCGCTGCGTCCACACATGCCCAAGTCATTTCAGGCGACCAATTTATCACTCGTTCAAAAGTTCAAATTTTCGTTTATGATGGCCAATTCGACCGCTCAAAAATGTATCACTGGAAACCGCTTCCACTTTCAATACCAAGCAGGAAGTGCAATATTGGGTCATGCTCATAGCTGTCTTCTTGCGATATTCTATGGGACTTAAGCCATTGATATGACTACATGGCTTCGAGGCGCCATGTTGGCATGAGGACAGGTGAAGATGTTTCTCCATCATCTATTAATATTAATTTTATTCGCCATGGCTGCATCTATTGACCATGTCAAAGCTGAGGGAAGCAAGGTTGAACTGAGGACTTACTTATACTGGGGACCTGCGATATCCAACATTGGATATAATGTAGAAACCGAAGTCGGTAAAAAGTATGTGACACAAAACAACAGCAATTGTTCATTTATTTGGTGAAAATTCATTTGCTCTCCCAACAGCCCTTAGGCGAGCTATTTTGAGGTGAGCGATTTGCTCACCCCAAAGCATCCAGGAGACTGTTTCATCACTCCTCCAAATTTTTCTCACGACCAGACCTGGTCTTTGTCGGAGAATTGAGTGGGAACAACCCTCTCTCAAAGCCTCAAAAATATGTTTTGTTTTCCACGTTAGACAGCCCACTATCAGACCTTGTAATAAGTTTTGGTAGGAAATGATCTTCTCTGAGGAAATCCTGTCAGCGCTCATACGGCGAGCCTTCATTGTTCTCTAGTGATTCTGTGCTTGCAGCCCTCAAAATTAGTCATATCTTACAGCAATTGCCATGGTGAATGCCATAGCCAAAACACTTATGCAACATCAAAATTTAACCTGATGTGAAATGTAAGGTGTGACATTCCTCAGACGTTTTGCTGTAGTGGACTTTTCTTAATTTCATGTGTTGCTCTTGCCCGATCTCCCAACAAGCAAACCCCGGTGAACCTCACTGCTCTGACAAGGTTAAAACACTGAATGTTCGCCTCTCAGATCTGATAAAACTCCAGGGCGTTATATGGTCCCCATTGGAGTCCAGCTCCAATCAAGGTGCACCCCAATCAGTATTACCTAGCTTTAAAACCATTTGTCTGAGGAGGATTTGAACAGTAGCCACACCAGTGGGATTCTCGGGTGCAAAAACCAATAGGACCCTATCAGTGAGGTTACCGGGTGTGAAAAGGAATAGCACTCAATATCGTGACATGACTGAAATAATTGAAAGTGATGTTAAATCATATTTACTCACTCTAAACGGTAGCCTGACATCCATTGAATCAACTTATCAGCTTACTGTACCTTTCACTAGGGAATTTCACTGAGATTCTAGTGCATTTTATTGAGATTCCAGAATTAATGATTTGGTATCAAGTTCAGCCCCGTCCCCCCATGTGATTGATTGATTGGGCAATCAAGTTGTTCCAAACCCGAATATAAGCCATGACACACAGGAGTCCTATATCATATCATTGCATTCTCCTTATCCATTGTAGGAAATGGTGAAGTTTGCCCTCCATGTTGTCAAACACTTTGTGGCGGCTGCTCAGAAAAATGACAAAATTTTCATGGAATTGTTATTCTGGAAAACAACACAGGATGCTGTGGAAATCTTGGAGGGTTATGGTACTGCAAGGTAAGAGGGTGTTATAAAGGTGAGATGAGATATCCATGCTAAAAAACAAATAAATAAAGGTGGTCTGTTTCGGAAACTTTGTCTGAATTCATTCCGTATTAAAACTTTGTCAAACCAGACTTGTTTCCTGTTTTCTTCAGGTCACAGATCATAATGTGGTGAAAATTGTGAAATACATGTGCCTGTGAACACAATATATTGAGAACAAAATTAGTTAGTGTTTTAATATTTAACATGTACAATACTACCTTATGAGGGAATCTAGATCAAGTTCTCTACAGGATGACCGTGAACTATTTTCAGTATGCGATGAACATCAGTCATATATCCTCATAACACCATATTTCCTCAACAAATTCAGCTATATTGAATTGATATATTGATGTATCTAAGAACTGATACTCATTGATGTATCTAAGAACTGATACTCAGTGATGTATCTAAGTTCTGATACTCACTGATGTATCAAGAACTGATACTCAGTGATGTATCTAAGTTCTGATACTCAGTGATGTATCTAAGTTCTGATACTCAGTGATGTATCTAAGAACTGATACTCAGTGATGTATCTAAGAACTGATACTCAGTGATGTATCTAAGTTCTGATACTCAGTGATGTATCTGAGAACTGATACTCAGTGATGTATCTAAGTTCTGATACTCAGTGATGTATCTAAGTTCTGATACTCAGTGATTTTTCTAAGAACTGATACTCAGTGATGTATCTAAGTTCTGATACTCAGTGATGTATCTAAGAACTGATACTCAGTGATGTATCTAAGTTCTAATACTCAGTGATGTATCTAAGTTCTGATACTCAGTGATGTATCTAAGAACTGATACTCAGTAATGTATCTAAGAACTGATACTCAGTGATGTATCTAAGTTCTGATACTCAGTGATTTATCTAAGAACTGATACTCAGTAATGTATCTAAGAACTGATACTCAGTGATGTATCTAAGAACTGATACTCAGTGATGTATTTAACTGATACTCGGTGATGTATCTAAGTTCTGATACGCAGTGATGTATCTAAGAACTGATACTCAGTGATGTATCTAAGTTCTGATACTCAGTGATGTATCGAAGAACTGATACTCAGTGATGTATCTAAGTTCTGATACTCAGTGATGTATCTAAGTTCTGATACTCAGTGATGTATCTAAGAACTGATACTCAGTGATGTATCTAAGTTCTGATACTCAGTGATTTATCTAAGAACTGATACTCAGTAATGTATCTAAGAACTGATACTCAGTGATGTATCTAAGAACTGATACTCAGTGATGTATCTAAGTTCTGATACTCAGTGATTTATCTAAGAACTGATACTCAGTGATGTATCTAAGAACTGATACTCAGTGATGTATCTAAGAACTGATACTCAGTGATGTATCTAAGAACTGATACTCAGTGATGTATCTAAGAACTGATACTCAGTGATGTATCTAAGAACTGATACTCAGTGATGTATCTAAGTTCTGATACTCAGTGATGTATCTAAGAACTGATACTCAGTGATGTATCTAAGTTCTGATACTCAGTGATGTATCTAAGTTTTGATACTCAGTGATGTATCTAAGTTTTGATACTCAGTGATGTATCTAAGAACTGATACTCAGTGATGTATCTAAGAACTGATACTCAGTGATGTATCTAAGTTCTGATACTCAGTCATGTATCTAAGTTCTGATACTCAGTGATTTATCTAAGAACTGATACTCAGTAATGTATCTAAGAACTGATACTCAGTGATGTATCTAAGAACTGATTAGTGGTGTATCTAAGAACCTTTTCGAGAGCTACCAAACATGGTCTGCTTTGATTGGAATTGTCTCTTAATATGTTGTTTTAACATTTACCATTACAAGTTTAATACTCTGTGTGTTTCAGTTCGTCCAAAGTGAAGCAGATATGGACAGAGGATCAAGAGCAGGAACTCCAGCGTTTATTTGAGGAATACAGGGACGTCGAGGATGGTAAGATTACAGCAGTGTCAATAATATGCAGGCCCTCCTCACTATAGAAAAGGAATGCAGAAAATCGGATGTAAAACCAGGCTGTTGCGACCTTGTTTGTTTGAATGTGATAAGATTGTAGACTAAATTGGATTATGTGCAGTGAATTGAGGCACAGTTACAATTGGTGTTGGATTTTATTAAGTGCAGTATGAAAAACATGAACGTCCTTGCTGGCAACTGTATGGCCGCTCATGACAAACACTGGCAAAACATGATGAGCACTGAAAATCTCCGACAGGAGATGGCGAGAAAATGGTGGGAAAGTCACTTGATATGGAGGAGTCACGTAAAAAACTGACACGAATCTTAACTGCATCTCATTTTACTGCACATTTTCCAATTTAGTCTGCAATCTTATCACATTCAAACAAACCAACACACATCAACCTGATTTTATATCTGATTTTCTACATTCCTTTCTCATAGATAGGGGGCTTGTTATGAGCCCCATCAAGAAATAGATTGTTTATTGTCCTTTTGAAAGAATAAAATAATGCTGAAGGTGGCATTCTTTTTCAGTGTTTACCTAAAAACTAGCAGATTTTGTGCTAGTGTACAATGAGTGTGGTTACTTTGCTCATTTCTCGGTGAGCCTTTTCTGCTGATCATCGCCAAGATTGAAAAAGTGTTTTAATCAATTTGATGTCGGCGGAGTAAATTTACATTTAAAAATTAGCTGAGATTTACATTGTACATTTTTCCATCAGAACTTTCTGAATTCTAGTTTATGTTTATCTAACGAAAAGCTACCATTTCAGTTTAGAATTGCCATTTATTTTTCTCTGTATCTAACTATGCACAGATCGTGATGTAGTTGACCACATCATGGATGATATCACTGACAGAGAGAAAACTCGAGGACAGGTCCTCCGACAGTTGAAAAGACAAGGGCTTATTGAATCTGCTAAAGACATCAAGAAGAAGTCCTCTGGGTATGATATTATACATTCTGACTTGATAAAGTCTGTGTGTTGGAAATTTAAGATTTTCGACATTAGTGGTGATGGTAATATTATCTTTGGTTTTGGCCAGGGGTTTTTCCTCATGTAAAAGATTGGTGTATCCAATTATTTTTAGGATGACACTTTCTAAATGGCATTAGTATATAGGCATATGGTAGTTCAAAATTTGAGGTTTTTTTAATCGAATTAATAGTGTCTGACAATCAAACTTGATATTATTTCATTATTCACAACCATTCAGAGTACAATTTTTATATTGTTTTACGTACTAAAATTGTTGGATATTAAACAGGTTGAACTGCGACAGAATAAAAATTATGAACATACGAACATAACCTCCCCTGTTAGGACCAGAAACAACAAACATTCCAAATTGTATGGCCGTGGAGTCTCAATTCACTCATGTAGACCAGCAGATAGATCCTTCTTTTTTATCATCAGCAAATCTCAGATACATGAAGCCTATTATCTGATGGAAATATTTATTCCCAGTCTCAGCTCCATCACTTGCGACTATCCACCATGTTTGACTTTGATTCCTGGTAACATCGACAACACAGTGATATCAATAATTTAAATACCCGACTTTTGAAAATTTAATTAAAATATTATTATAAATTGAAAGTGGCTTATTTTGGCAAATTGCAAAATTCAAATCTGGTTTGTCAATGTGGAAGTTCTTGAATTGAGAATAGTTTGTCATGTAATAAGAAATATGTTAAGAAAAAGTAAGAAAAAGAAATCAATAATAAATCATCTTGATTCAAGAACATTAATGGCAAGTTTAGTTTTTTTTACATTTTTACCCCTCAGCCTATAAGGCTGTGGGGTTTTGTCGTCGGCAAGTACGTCCGGTCAGTCGGTCGGTCGTACGGTCGTCAGTCGTCAACAATTCTTGTGACCGGTCTAGAAGCCAAACCGTTGCTTCTAGAGACTTCAAATTTGGTATACAGGATTGTGGGGTAGTCAGCCACAAGCCTATCGAATTTGGATAATTTATGATGAATTTTGCGGTTTCCATGGCAACGTCACGGAAAATTCGTCAACAATTCTTGTGACCGGTCTAGAAGCCAAACCGTTGCTTCTAGAGACTTCAAATTTGGTATGCAGGATTGTTGGGTGGTCAACCACAAGCCTATTGAATCTGGTTGGAAACTTTGGTGGCCATCTTTAATTTATACGAAACCGTCACAGCTTTCTCGTCACCAAGATATCTTTAGAGCGACTTACCCTAGGCACACCAAACTTGCCGTGCACATCCATATGATCGTGACCAAGAACCCTATTGAATCTGGACCCGATTGGGTGGAAAATTTGGTGGCCATCTTTAATTTATGCGAAACCATGAATCTTTTGTATCTCGGAAACAATTTCACTGTTCAGTGTATAACTTGGTACAGATTATCGATACATCAAGAAACTTTAAAGGAATGACCAAACCAGTTCCCCTGATTGGGTGAAAGCCTTGGCGGCCATCTTTAATTTATGCAGAATCTTTAATGATGTATTTCTCTGATACCATTGAAGCGTTCTATACGAAACTTGGTATACAGCATCGATGTATCAAGAGACTTGCAATGAATAACCACATTAGTTCTTCTGAGAGGCGGGAAGGATGGCCGGCCATTTTTAATTTATGCAAAATCATTAATGATCTCGATCTCTGATACCGTTCAAGTGCTCGATGTAAAATTTGGTAAACATCATCGATGCATCAAGAGACTTATGATGAATGACAAAACTGGTTTCTCTGATTGGGCGGAAATCTTGGCGGCCATCTTTAATTTATGCAAAATTTTTAATGATGTATATCTCTGATACCATTTAAGTGTTCTATATGAAACTTGGTATACAGCATCGATATATCAAGAGACTCGCAATGAATAACCACATCAGTTCCTCTGAATGACGGGAAGGATAGGCAGTCATCTTTAAAATATGCAAAATCATTAATGATCTCTATCTCTGATACCGGTCAAGTGCTCGATGTAAAATTTCATATACATCATCATTGCATCAAGAGACTTTCGATGAATGACAGAACTGGTTTCTCTGATTGGGCGGAAATCTTGGTGACCATTTTAATTTATGCAAAATCAATAATGATCTCTATCTGATACCATTTTAGTGCTTCATATGAAACTACAAATCATCGATACATCAAGAAACTTACAATTAATGACAACCAATTTCTCTGATTAGGTGGAAAACTCTATTGCCATCTTTAATTTATGCAAAATCTATACCTCTGGTACTGTTCAAGTGTTTGATGCAAGACTTTGTATACATCATCAGTACATCAAGAGACTAAAAATAAATGACCGAACCGTTTTCTCTGATTGGATGGAAACCTTGGCAGCCATTTTCAATTTATGTAAAATCATTGATGATCTATATATCCTTTGATACTGTTCAAGTGTTCAGTTTGCTTGGTATACGTCATAGATACATCAAGAGACAAGTAATGACTGCCGGTTTCTCTGACTGGATGGAAAACTTTTCGGTCATTTCTGATTACAAGTTTTTTGATAATCTGTATATTTGTCACTTGAATACTTGATGTTCCTGATATTTTCAAGGTAGTACATGTATGGTTCAAATTGAATAGATTGTGAATGGCTGGTACCCAGAGCCGAGGGGTTTTAGATGCGCAGCTTCGTATTCCTATCAAAAACTCTATATTATTTGGCTTCCACTGAAAATCGGAAGACTTTTATTATTGTTCAGATTATTATTAGGGTTCAAAGCAAGAATGGCTGAAGCCTTTTGTTTTTGTTCTGAATATTTATGTTCTTCTGCCATATTTTTCGCACGTATTATATCAAATTATTTATTATAGTTCTCCAATTCATCCAACACCCCACACTGAATTTATCACATTTTAATCTTTTGCAAGCCACTGCTAAAGCATCTTCTGCATTCATCCAAATCTTTCAGGCTTTTACATATGCATTTTTCATTCATTGTGTACCAATATACACTGACTAAAACTGTCTGGCTGAGGGGTTGTTGCACCTTTTAGGTGCTGCCTCATGTTCTGATGTTAAAACCAATTATTACTAATTCAAGATTATATTAATTTTCCCATTGGGGAAATTACCATACAATATTCTTTGTCATATCTGAATTTGCATGCTCTTTTTCCATTGTCATTTACATAATTGATCGTCATTGCACAGAGGTTGATGGACTCCATTTGTTTTACAGTACCAGGCCTGGTGTTTGGACAGAGGGTCATGAAATGGAGCTAAGAGACTTGTTTAACACCTACAGAAACTCTGATGGTAAATCTTGGAATAATGATTTGAGATGTTAATTAGTTTTGGGTGTGAAGCAACAAACTGTTCACACTGAAAGACATGATTTTAACCTGTATCATGTTTTTGTCCAAGACAAAAATAACTTTCAACCCAGCAGTACATTCTCAGCAAGAAATCTATTCAAACAAAATATATAAAGTTAATGAAAAAACGTGTGACCTCGTTTGTACAAACTAATCTCTTCTCCGATAGGAAATATAGCCTGGAATTGAAAGATAAAAACTTATTTGCACAAACCGGAATATAGTCTTGATATAAAAATCCTATTTCATTAAGATTTTATTGGTATTCCTCATGATCAGATCCTGTGGGGAACATTGTTGCTAATATGGAAACCAAAAGATCAAAGCTCAAGGTCATAGAGAAGTTGTTGGAGTTACAGCTGGTGGAGGATCGTAAAGAGCTGTATAAGAAACGACGGGGTGGGAAGAAGTCGAGAGAAAGATCGGATAGAGACGATGAGAGCGACGACAACATGGACGAAAGAGAATTTGTGGAAGGTATAGTAAACTGTCACCTAAACAACATAACCATGGAAGTAATGACTCTAGTAACATACAATAACCATAATAATAGTCCACCAATAACATCTAATCACCCACATTTGAAGAGTGCGCTTAATATTAGATCACTCAATGTAGTCCCCCTGTAACACTCAATCACGATAATAACAGCCAATCACTCATAGTCTAGAAAAATATGAAAATAGAACACTACCGACAGCCTAAGTAGTGTATACACTGGGTAAATGACTGCATCCTATATAGTATTATATACAATATGCGAGAAACCAAAAGTCGCTATACAACACCAACCTTGCTAAATTTGACATGTTACGAATCCTCATACTCTATTCTTTTGCTCTGCATCAAAGATTTTGTGAAATTCTGTCATTCTTTCATATATTCAGAGTGATTTGTAGAAGTTTAAAACAGTTGAAAACATAAGAGCTTTTTGTCTCCCATACACTGCATTCACTGTTTGACCCAGACATGTTACGTTACTTTAAACATAAGGCAAAGTAGTAGCAAGTGCATATAGACATATGGGAAGCAGAAAATTGGTGTAAAATCCCACTAACTTCAAATCTATCGGGAAATGGGCAAATTCATTTTGCTGATTTGTCGATATGTCAAGGGAATGTAATATGAGCATGTCTGGATTAACCAATGATCGCAGTGTTTACTACGGGTATGCATACTGGTGATTGCTTGTGTTTTCTGCCATGTGTACTATCTTATTCACAAACCTCTACAAATTGCTCTGAATAGAACAATGGAATTTCACAAATTCTTTGATGCATGGCAAAAGCATATAGTATGATGATTTGTAGTATACCGTACTACATTCAGCCGGATGGGCGGGTTTATATATAATTGTGTCGAGCGAGAGAGCGACTTCTTTTCTCAAGTCCATTGTATATTAGACTATGTTAAATTCTCTAACAAATCGATCAACAGGAGGGCAGTTTGGGTGTGAAAATAAGGATGATTGGATTTATTGATTCTGAATGATGGTAAGTGTCCCCCAAAAAATGCACTGATCGTCCGGACTCACTCACTCTTTGGCGTTCTTGTAAAAGGTGCTGAGTGAGACTATTCCTAAATTGTTTGAAGACCTATTCTTGTTTTTGATATTCCACACGTGATAATCGATAAAAACAATACTGTTTCAACTTCATTCCCGAATTGATATTTACTGTTTCGATTTAATTTGTAATTTAGGGACAGTATGATCACATAACTTGGCTTAAAGGTGAGTGCCCATTTGGCACAGCCGAGTGGAAATCCACAAAGGGGACCGATTACATGCTCGGGAGACTACAACATGACTTTCCTGTGAATCTCCAGCACATTCGAGAGACTACAACTTGAATTTCCTATGAATCTCCAGATGTGACATGCCGCAATTGCCTAGTATGCGCGACTTAAAACCGAACCACTAATGCGGATGCATTAACCGCCGATTGGGAAATTATACACTTCGGATCCCTAATTTATGTTGAATGTACTGATAATCATGTTTGTTGTGACCGATGGAAATGTATTATCGCAAAGTATTAGCTTTAAAATTTAATGTCGCAAAAAAAGTTATGTGGTCCCAGTGATGTAATAGTTTGTTTTCAAATCTGCCAGTTAAATATCAATGTTGTGTGTCCGTCCACTGCAGGTGGAACTGTCGATAGGGTAGCAAGTACTGTTGTTGAGGGCTGTTCCATTTAAAAAGGTATGGGAGGGGCGGAAGGCAGCTTTGAATTATACCATCCATAGAAATTTTATTGGCCTTCCCAATGTTGTAACATGTATTGAAGGGAATTTTCTCCCATGACCCATAGAATAATATATTGAGTGCCTTCCTCCCCTCCCATAACTTTTTAGCTCACCGTATACGAAGTAGGCGAGGTATTGGGAGAGAGGGAGAGGGAGAAAGTGGCGGTGTTGGTGTCGGTGTCCGGTTAAGTTTTTATGTTTAGGCTGGGCATAGAATAATTTTGACTTCTTTTGGACTCTGAAAGTTTTCTGGGTTAATCTTTTTTGTTTAGGCTGGACTTAGAATAATTTTGACTTCTTTTGGACTCTGAAAGTCCAGGAGCTTTTATCATGCTACACTTATTCACTACCCATCCACTACCCTCGGGGAGCATGTCCCCACCCCTGGGGCACTGATGCCCACCCTCTATCTCCTAACTTACACTTCGCCCGACCCTCATATTTCAATTTCTAATTTTATATCTCTTATATGTGATACTAACGTATTAGGTAGGAGATGCAGTGTACATTAATTGTATATACACAAACACGTCAAATCAACTACAATATTTTCCTTTATAGTAATTACTAATAGTTTAATGACATTATTTCATTTCAGAAGTACAACATTAAATAACCGGCAGGGGGAATCCCGCAGTACCGAACCCCTGGTGGTTTGGAATTTTGTGTCGCCTTTAATGAAGGACACCATTTCCTTCAATTTTGGTATCGAATCCCATTCCTCATGATGATTTAACCTAAAGCGTTTGCACGAACCATATTTGTCCAGGCATTTCACACCCACATCTCAGACCAAATTTCAATTGTACATGTACTCATAATGACATGTATAAGCTTACTTTTGGAAAGGAAGGTAATCTTTATGTCAAGTTTTATAATATAGTTCATCTTTCAATCTAACTTCAACATCACTGACAAAGAAGTCAAATTTTTATAACAATATGTATTGTCATTGCCAGTGATGTGCAACCTGAAGGGCTCGATCTTTATGCGAAGCTGTGTGTTATTGACAAAACCCAAAACGGCGAGCTGCCGGGTTACACATAACCCTTGTTAAATGGAACAGCCCTGACTCTGGTGCCAGTAGAAACGACACAGGCATTACATGAGGGTGAGGGGAAGTAATCCGATTAGAGTTCAAATTATCTCCCCTGAGTTAACTATCTGACGCCCATACTTGTGGTTAGACATGTCCAATGTCAATTCAAACAACATCACGAACGACAGCCTTTGGTTTAACCTGAAAATTTTCCATCGTGAAAAGATCTTTCTTGTGACAAGATTTGTTTGATTTTGTGCAACCATCTTTGGCAGAAAAAAATGTTGCAAGTTTGACATGACATGCAAGTTTCAGAGTACAACCATTTTGTGATAAGTCAGACAAACACTCTGGGATATATTTGCTGGGACACGGGGTAGTCACTTGATCTGTTCAGCAATCACATGACCTCATGACAAATAGTGAGTGCCAGATGAATATGTTCAAGGGAAATACTTATGTTCATTGAGGAATTTCCAAACAAAGTTATAGCCCTTGGAAGCTGTCTTTATTTGCAAGATATCTGCCACGAAAATGTCGGGGGAAAATGTCCTAAAACTTATTTCTTGTTCAGATGTCCATGTCCTCGAGCATATCATCATGGTTTAATGAGATTGCAGAACTGTTCTAGAGGTCACACCCACAGATTATATTGTCGTTGCTGAATTAAAATATCACACCTGAATTCCCAGTCCGGACAAGACCGCAATAAACAGCTGTAGAAAGCCACATTCAAATAAACAACACATGAGATGCCAAGCTCAAAGGACTCCAAAGCCTACCAATGATTGTCACTCTATCACAACTAATTAGGTAATTATAAATTAACACTGACAAGACATTGTAGAACTTGTTCTCCAACTGACAAAATTTACAGCCTAATATTGTCTGGTTCAGCACATAGTTTGGTTACGTTTCCACATACACACGACATGAAAAAACTTACAGGATCAAATTTATATTGGAAACAGCTATTGCGACGAGGTGTGGGTGATCGTAATTGTAATCAAATGTCAATAGAGGAGGATCGGTTTATTGGAAGGATTACCAGTACCGTATATAGAGTATAGGCATATACCTAAAGTATACCCAGTACATATACTACATATTGGCAGTGTTTCATTTCTTTATTTTCCTAGAATATGTGATTTTATGATGGTATCGAGTCGCAAATTGAAAAAATGTTCGAAAACTCTTTTCATTGTCAGAACCAGAGTTTATGGCAGAGCCTGAACTGGATTCAGAGCCCCCTAGTGATGAAGAGTCGATACCAGGGGAGGATAACTCTGGAGATTCTCCACATAAACAGTTGACAGATATCATCGGGAAAGTCGTAAGCTGTGGTATGTATAGTTTGGCCAACTCCTAGAGATGGAGCACAGTGATGCAATGGATTATTATAAGTAGTCGAGGCCATCAAGGGATAGCTCCCATTCATAAAAGAGTTTATTGGCCGATTTCAAAAAGAAATCCTGCATTTTTATTGGTTATTGGAGAAAGTTTGAAGAACATCCATTCAATCCTGGTTACTACTGAGGTTCATGAAGAACATCCAATCAATCCTGGTTACTACTGAACCGCACTGCGGTGGTCTAATGGCTAGAGCATCGGCCTAATAAGCGGTAGGTACTGGGTTCGATCCCAGGCCGGGTTATACCAAAGACTTGAAAAATGGAGCTTGTTGCTTCCTTGCTAACGCTCAGCATTAAAAAGATAGAACAAGGACTGGTTCGCTCGGTGTCAGTATAATGTGACTGAGTGGGGTGTCATGTCTGCCTATGGCATGATGTTTCAGTGGGACAGCACTATAAAATGGCAGGATCATTACAAGTAGATCTGCTCTGTTCATGAAGAACATCCAATCAATCCTTGTTACTACTGAGGTTCATGAAGAACATTCAGTCAATCCTGGTTACTACTGAGATTCATGAAGAACATCCAGTCAATCCTGGTTATTACTGACTGAGGTTCATGAAGAACATTCAGTCAATCCTGGTTACTACTGAGATTCATGAAGAACATCCAGTCAATCCTGGTTACCATTGAGGTTCATGAAGAACATCCAATCAATCCTTGTTACTACTGAGGTTCATGAAGAACATTCAGTCAATCCTGGTTACTACTGAGGTTCATGAAGAACATCCAATCAATCCTGATTACTACTGAGGTTCATGAAGAACATTCAGTCAATCCTGGTTACTACTGAGGTTCATGAAGAACATCCAGTCAATCCTGATTACTACTGAGGTTCATGAAGAACATCCAATCAATCCTGGTTACTACTGAGGTTCATGAAGAACACCCAGTCAATCCTGGTTACTACTGAGGTTCATGAAGAACATCCAGTCAATCCTGGTTACTACTGAGGTTCATGAAGAACATCCATTCAATCCTGATTACTACTGAGGTTCATGAAGAACATCCAATCAATCCTGATTACTACTCAGGTTCATGAAGAACATCCAGTCAATCCTGGTTACTACTGAGGTTCATGAAGAACATCCAATCAATCCTGATTACTACTGAGGTTCATGAAGAACATCCAATCAATCCTGATTACTACTGAGGTTCATGAAGAACATCCAATCAATCCTGGTTACTACTGAGGTTCATGAAGAACATCCAATCAATCCTGATTACTACTGAGGTTCATGAAAAACATCCAATCAATCCTGATTACTACTCAGGTTCATGAAGAACATCCAGTCAATCCTGGTTACCACTGATGTTCATGAAGAACATCCAATCAATCCTGGTTACTACTGAGGTTCATGAAGAACATCCAATCAATCCTGATTACTACTGAGGTTCATGAAGAACATCCAATCAATCCTGATTACTACTGAGGTTTATGAAGAACATCCAGTTAATCCTGGTTACCACTGAGGTTCATGAAGAACATCCAATCAATCCTGGTTACTACTGAGGTTCATGAAGAACATCCAATCAATCCTGGTTACTACTGAGGTTCATGAAGAACATCCAATCAATCCTGATTACTACTCAGGTTCATGAAGAATATCCAGTCAAGTGAGTGAGTGAATAGAATTGAACGTCGCTTTCAACAATATTTCAGCTATATCACGACGAACCAACTAAGCACCACCCAGCCCAGTTGTGTTCCTGATACTTCAAAGAAGAAATCTTTGAAGCAGCATGGAACCAGACACCCTCCGTCCACCCTATAAAACACTTGAGGACAGCGCACAAGACAGACAGGACGCTTACATGGTGCAATAAAGGCAAGTAATATTACAGTGCTAGACATCACATTATCAAGTTCCTGTAGTGTTGCTTCTCAGCAAAATGCATTGAAGCTCCAGTCAATCCTGATTACTACTGAGGTTCATGAAGAACATCCAATCAATCCTGGTTACCATTGAGGTTCAGGAAGAACATCCAATCAATCCTGGTTACTCTGAGGTTCATGAAGAACATCCAATCAATCCTTGTTACTACTGAGGTTCATGAAGAACATTCAGTCAATCCTGGTTACTACTCAGGTTCATGAAGAACATCCAATCAATCCTGATTACTACTGAGGTTCATGAAGAACATCCAATCAATCCTGATTACTACTGAGGTTTATGAAGAACATCCAGTTAATCCTGGTTACCACTGAGGTTCATGAAGAACATCCAATCAATCCTGGTTACTACTGAGGTTCATGAAGAACATCCAATCAATCCTGGTTACTACTGAGGTTCATGAAGAACATCCAATCAATCCTGATTACTACTCAGGTTCGTGAAGAATATCCAGTCAAGTGAGTGAGTGAATAAAATTTAACGTCGCTTTCAAAAATATTTCAGCTATATCACGACGAACCAACTAAGCACCACCCAGCCCAGTTGTGTTCCTGCTACTTCAAAGAAGAAATCTTTGAAGCAGCATGGAACCAGACACCCTCCATCCACCCTATAAAACACTGAGGACAGCGCACAAGACAGACAGGACGCTTACATGCAGGGATTCATACACGTCAGTTTTACGTACCGAATTTCGGTTCGTAGATTGAGTTTTAAAACTCAATTTTTCAGTTCAAAACTCAATTTTTTTTAGTAAAAAATCAATAGTTTTCAAAAAAATATTTATACTCAATTTGTGTGTTGGAAACTGAATTTTCAATACCCGGTTGTCGGGAAATCGTCTCATGGTCGCGGAAGCACATGTGAATCTGTCGGCAGCAACAACAACGTCAAATGTAAACACCGTCAACTGCTCTGAATTTACCTCGGGCGACTTAGTCTGTTAACGGGATATATTCATTCGAGACTGGTTTATCCGAGGCAGGCCTTGTGATTTGAGGCGCGCGATCGCGCACGCGCACCATAACGCGCCTGAAGAGGCACTGAGGTGCGTTTCGAACGCGCGCCTTAAACTTTATGACCCCTTCAAACTTTCGCCATGACAAATTTTGACGCGAATCTGCCGATCCATTCGCGTGAAGATTCGCCTGACAGGGCATCCGGGTGAATCGAAATGGATTCGCATAGAATTGAACGTAAAATTAAACGTTACCAGTTGAAAACTTACGATTGAGCCCCGTTCGCTGATCATCAACGTGCATACAGTTAGTGCTGTCGAAAACTGGACTCTATATCATCTATCTATCGCCACGTGCCTAGTATGTTCGGTGATCTGTCGAGCGTTTTCATTGGATCGTTTACGGCAGCCCGCCAATCGCTGTCATTGAAACAAGTGTCACGGGCCAACTTCCACTTTGCAGTTGAAAACGAAAGGATGAAATGGCTTCCGACACAGGGCCTAAAAACGCGGAAACAAATTAAAAAAACGGCCCTGTGTCAGTGGGAAAATAGCCTGAGAGATAACTTTGCATTCCATTTTAACGATGTGGGCGATGAAGTGGTACAGACCTTTTGCAAAGTGTGCCAGAAACTACGATCAACTAAACAGTGCATGTGTATTGAGGCAAAATAGTAGCCGACGTCATGCAGTTACGGCAAAAACGAAACTAGATACCTGCTAAAGCCAAACTTGATTAGACACGTAAACAGCGATGGACATCGCGAGTGTTTGAAAACTGAAACTGATTCAGACATTCCAAATTTCTGTTACTGAAGGCAAGTGAATGGATTGAATGATTGAAGTGATGATGATGACGATGTAAAAATTGCCATGTGCCTGTCCTACAATTTGTGGTTTTTCGGAGTTTTATTTCTAGTTTACCAATCTTGTTTTCAGCCTTTCGCTCAAGCTCATTAACTGATTGTGTGAATTTTAAATACAAAAAAAAAAAACTTAAAACAGTGTTTCTTGATTTTATTATTACCTCATTATCTTTCATAGCTAATGTGGAGTAAACCAGTAAATATTAGTTCCCCCTGGATTCTCCTGCAACATTGCTGCGAGAATCCATGAATGGCTGGATTCTCGGCCAGCACACATTTATTTCAATTCACACCTTAACGTTTCAAACACTGTATCGCACACCTTAAAAAAATTTAGGTGTGCATTTTAGGTGTGCTAACCACACACCTCGCACGATTTAAGGTGTGCTTTAATCACTCGCCAGGGCCCGTACAAATCACAAGGCCTGCCGAGGTAATTTTAGTTACATCGACGTATATTTCCGTGAAAGAATTCCGAATACTTACTAACCGTAATTTCACTCGAACAATCAACGAATCGCCATTTTTGTTTGGTTTCGTTTTCGTTCCTTCCAAGTTCCAACGCAGGGAGATACAAACGAAACTGAATAAACACACGTTGTTTTCGTAGAATGCCAATCGTAAGTATTTCTTCGTGTATTCTGTGTGGTCTGTCTTGAGAAAATAGTAATACTGTATCATTTTCACTTTGGTTTGATCAAACTTAAGTTGACACGACCGTACAGCGTGCGTTTTGAGCACATGAGAAGGGGAGTGAACTCTTCCTGCCGCGACATAGACGGTCGCTTTGCAAGCGTTTTTGAAGTGTTTCGTTTTTTTGTTAACAATATTCTATGAAAACAATATCATCATCAAGACTCCTATTATTTGTGGAATCCAATACAATCACAGTGTAACTATTTTATAAACCAGTATGATTTTGTTTTTCATCGTTTCTTGCTGACAACATAATGATGGAAATGAGCAAACACAAAAGATTAAAAATACATGAATTCAAAGATGATAGCATTTACCCTGGTTTGTGAAAAAAATATATACTCAACTTCGGGGGGAAAAAATGACCCTGGTTTGTAAAAAATTTATATACTCAATTTTAGGTGAAAAAATGCCGATAAATTTTATTTTAACTCAATTTGACTGTAAAAAAAACTCAATTTTCCGAATTTCGGTTCGTAAAATTTGGACTTCTATGAATCCCTGACATGGTGCAATAAAGACAAGTAATATTACAGTGCTAGACATCACATTATCAAGTTCCTGTTGCTTCTCAGCAAAATGCATTGAAGCTCCAGTCAATCCTGGTTACTACTGAGGTTCATGAAGATTGGTTGGTTGGTTGTCTGAATTTTAACGTCGCACCAGGTTCATGAAGAATATCCAGTCAATCCTGGATACTACTGGGGTTCATGAAGAACATCCAGTCAATGTTGGTTACTACTGAAGTTCATGAAAAACATCCAGTCAATCCTGATTACTACGGAGGTTTATGAAGAACATCCAGTCAACCCTGGTTACTACTGAGGTTCATGAAGAACATCCAGTCAACCCTGGTTACTACTGAGGTTCATGAAGAACATCCAGTCAACCCTGGTTACTACTGAGGTTCATGAAGAACATCCAGTCAACCCTGGTTACTACTGAGGTTTATGAAGAACATCCAGTCAACCCTAGTTACTACTGAGGTTCATGAAGAACATCCATTCAATCCTGATTACTATTGAGGTTCATGATGAACATCCAGTCAACCCTGGTTACTACTGAGGTTTATGAAGAACATCCAGTCAACCCTGGTTACTACTGAGGTTCATGAAGAACATCCAGTCAATCCTGGTTACTACTGAGGTTCATGAAGAACATCCATTCAATCCTGATTACTATTGAGGTTCATGAAGAACATCCAGTCAACCCTGGTTACTACTGAGGTTTATGAAGAACATCCAGTCAACCCTGGTTACTACTGAGGTTCATGAAGAACATCCAGTCAACCCTGGTTACTACTGAGGTTCATGAAGAACCTCCAGTCAACCCTGGTTACTACTGAGGTTCATGAAGAACATCCAGTCAACCCTGGTTACTATTGAGGTTCATGAAGAACATCCAGTCAACCCTGGTTACTACTGAGGTTCATGAAGAACATCCAGTCAACCCTGGTTACTACTGAGGTTCATGAAGAACATCCAGTCAACCCTGGTTACTACTGAGGTTCATGAAGAACATCCAGTCAACCCTGGTTACTACTGAGGTTCATGAAGAACATCCAATCAATCCTGGTTACTACTGAGGTTCATGAAGAACATCCAATCAATCCTGATTACTACTGAGATTCATGAAGAACATCCATTCAATCCTGATTACTACTGAGGTTCATGAAGAACACCCAGTCAATCCTGGCTACTATTGAGGTTCATGAAGAACATCCAATCAATCCTGGTTACTACTGAGGTTCATGAAGAACATCCAATCAATCCTGGTTACTACTGAGGTTCATGAAGAACATCCAATCAATCCTGATTACTACTGAGGTTCATGAAGAACATCCAATCAATCCTGGTTACTACTGAGGTTCATGAAGAACATCCAGTCAATCCTGGTTACTACTGAGGTTCATGAAGAACATCCAATCAATCCTGGTTACTACTGAGGTTCATGAAGAACATCCAATCAATCCTGGTTACTACTGAGGTTCATGAAGAACATCCAATCAATCCTGATTACTACTGAGGTTCACGAAGAACATCCATTCAATCCTGATTACTACTGAGGTTCATGAAGAATATCCAGGCAATCCTGATTACTACTGAGGTTCATGAAGAACATCCATTCAATCCTGATTACTACTGAGGTTCATGAAGAACACCCAGTCAATCCTGGTTACTGCTGAGGTTCATGAAGAACATCCAGTCAATCCTGGTTACTACTGAGGTTCATGAAGAACACCCAGCCAATCCTGGTTACTACTGAGGTTCATGAAGAACACCCAGTCAATCCTGGTTACTACTGAGGTTCATGAAGAACATCCAGTCAATCCTGATTACTACTGAGTTTCAAGAAGAACATCCATTCAATCCTGATTACTACTGAGGTTCACGAAGAACATCCAATCAATCCTGATTACTACTGAGGTTCATGAAGAACATCCATTCAATCCTGATTACTACTGAGGTTCATGAAGAACACCCAGTCAATCCTGGTTACTACTGAGGTTCATGAAGAACATCCAGTCAATTCTGGTTACCACGGAGGTTCATGAAAACCATCCAGTCAATCCCGATTACTACTGAGGTTCAAGAAGAACATCCATTCAATCCTGATTACTACTGAGGTTCATGAAGAACATCCAGTCAATCCTGATTACTACTGAGGTTCATGAAGAACATCCAATCAATCCTGGTTACTACTGAGGTTCATGAAGAACATCCATTCAATCCTGATTACTACTGAGGTTCATGAAGAACATCCAATCAATCCTGGTTACTACTGAGGTTCATGAAGAACATCCATTCAATCCTGATTACTACTGAGGTTCATGAAGAACATCCAGTCAATCCTGGTTACTACTGAGGCTCATGAAGAACATCCAGTCAATTCTGGTTACCACTGAGGTTCATGAAAAACATCCAGTCAATCCTGGTTACTACTGAGGTTCAAGAAGAAGATCCATTCAATCCTGATTACTACTGAGGTTCATGAAGAACATCCAGTCAATCCTGATTACTACTGAGGTTCATGAAGAACATCCAGTCTATCCTGATTACTACTGAGGTTCATGAAGAACATCCAGTCTATCCTGATTACTACTGAGGTTCATGAAGAACATCCAGTCTATACTGATTACTACTGAGGTTCATGAAGAACATCCAGTCTATCCTGATTACTACTGAGGTTCATGAAGAACATCCAGTCAATTCTGGTTACCACTGAGGTTCATGAAAAACATCCAGTCAATCCTGGTTACTACTGAGGTTCAAGAAGAACATCCATTCAATCCTGATTACTACTGAGGTTCATGAAGAACATCCAGTCAATCCTGGTTACTACTGAGGTTCATGAAGAACAACCAGTCAACCCTGGTTACTACTGAGGTTCATGAAGAACATCCAGTCTATCCTGATTACTACTGAGGTTCATGAAGAACATCCAATCAATTCTGGTTACCACTGAGGTTCATGAAGAACATCCATTCAATCCTGATTACTACTGAGGTTCATGAAGAACTTCCAATCTATCCTGGTTACTACTGAAGTTCATGAAGAACATCCAATCAATCCTGGTTACTACTGAGGTTCATGAAGAACATCCAATCAATCCTGGTTACTACTGAGGTTCATGAAGAACATCCAATCAATCCTGGTTACTACTGAGGTTCATGAAGAACATCCATTCAATCCTGATTACTACTGAGGTTCATGAACAACTTCCAATCTATCCTGGTTACTACTGAGGTTCATGAAGGACATCCAATCAATCCTGGTTACTACTGAGGTTCATGAAGAACATCCATTCAATCCTGATTACTACTGAGGTTCATGAAGAACATCCAATCAATCCTGATTACTACTGAGGTTCATGAAGAACATCCATTCAATCCTGATTACTACTGAGGTTCAGCAAGAACATCCAATCAATCCTGGTTACTACTGAGGTTCATGAAGAACATCCAGTCAATCCTGGTTACCACTGAGGTTCATGAAGAACATCCATTCAATCCTGATTACTACTGAGGTTCATGAAGAACATCCAATCAATCCTGGTTACTACTGAGGTTCATGAAGAACATCCAGTCAATCTTGGTCACTACTGAGGTTCAAGAAGACCATCCAATCAATCCTGGTGACTACTGAGGTTCATGAAGAACATCCATTCAATACTGATTACTACTGAGGTTCATGAAGAACACCCAGTCAATCCTGATTACTACTGAGGTTCATGAAGATTATCCAGTCAATCCTGGTTACTACTGAGGTTCATGAAGAACATCCAGTCAATCCTGATTACTACTGAGGTTGATGAAGAACATTCAGTCAATCCTGGTTACTGCTGAGGTTCATGAAGAACATCCAGTCAATCCTGGTTACTACTGAGGTTCATGAAGAACTTCCAGTCAATCTTGGTCACTACTGAGGTTCAAGAAGAACTTCCAGTCAATCTTGGTCACTACTGAGGTTCAAGAAGACCATCCAATCAATCCTGGTTACTACTGAGGTTCATGAAGAACATCCAATCAATCCTGGTTACTACTGAGGTTCATGAAGAACATCCAGTCAATCCTGATTACTACTGAGGTTCATGAAGAACATTCAGTCAATCCTGGTTACTGCTGAGGTTCATGAAGAACATCCAGTCAATCCTGGTTACTACTGAGGTTCATGAAGAACATCCAATCAATCCTGGTTACTACTGAGGTTCATGAAGAACATCCATTCAATCCTGATTACTACTGAGGTTCATGAAGAACACCCAGTCAATCCTGATTACTACTGAGGTTCATGAAGATTATCCAGTCAATCCTGGTTACTGCTGAGGTTCATGAAGAACATCCAATCAATCCTGGTTACTACTGAGGTTCAAGAAGAACATCCAATCAATCCTGATTACTACTGAGGTTCATGAAGAACATCCAGTCAATCCTGGTTACTAGTGAGGTTCATGAAAAACATCCAGTCTATCCTGATTACTACTGAGGTTCATGAAGAACATCCAATCAATCCTGGTTACTACTGAGGTTCATGAAGAACATCCAATCAATCCTGGTTACTACTGAGGTTCATGAAGAACATCCAATCAATCCTGAATACTACTGAAGTTCATGAAGAACATCCAATCAATCCTGATTACTACTGAGGTTCATGAAGAACATCCAGTCAATCCTGGTTACTAGTGAGGTTCATGAAAAACATCCAGTCTATCCTGATTACTACTGAGGTTCATGAAGAACATCCAATCAATCCTGGTTACTACTGAGGTTCATGAAGAACATCCAATCAATCCTGGTTACTACTGAGGTTCATGAAGAACATCCAATCAATCCTGAATACTACTGAAGTTCATGAAGAACATCCAATCAATCCTGATTACTACTGAGGTTCATGAAGAACATCCAATCAATCCTGATTACTACTGAAGTTCATGAAGAACATCCAATTAATCCTGGTTACTACTGAGGTTCATGAAGAACATCCAATCAATCCTGATTACTACTGAAGTTCATGAAGAACATCCAATCAGTCCTGATTACTACTGAGGTTCATGAAGAACATCCAATCAATCCTGGTTATCATTGAGGTTCATGAAGAACACCCAGTCAATCCCTGTTACTAATGAGGTTCATGAAGATTATCCAGTCAATCCTGGTTATTACTGAGGTTCATGAAGAACAACTCAGCTGATTTAATCTTTTTTACAAGTTCCAAATATACAGACCTCTCACTTTTCTTACTTTTTTCAAATTTGTCCTACGTTTCCTACTCCACCTCTCCCAGAATTTGTCATACTTTGCAGGGATTTTGTCTGTCAAAAATAAAAAAAAAGATTAACTTGAGAAAAATTTGTTAACTAAGGGCAGCATTTTTGGCCGATATACATGGTTTACAACCAAGAGTATTGATATACTGCTTGGTCTTACAGTGTAACTGACAGCCAACATAAAGGAGTAGATAAGAAAGTCCAGTGTTAACAGCATACATAAGAATGACAGGTGACTGTTCAATATCATACCCTGAATGCGACGTTAAACCCTAATTCTCTCTCTCTCAATATCATACCATGACAAATGAAGTTTCACCCGGAATGGTTCAAACTCAGGGATTAAAATGACCATATTGCATGTTAATTGCTTAAATGATCACGTAATAATTGTTTATATTTTCCTTTTTTTATTTTGGAAAGTCCCTTTGGGAGGTCTGACAGTTTGATAATGGGTGATATATTGGTGTATACTATCATGTTTGATTGTGAGATGCTGGGTGAGGTGGAGTGACACAGGGAGTTAATTCTTACAACTGGAGTGATTTTGTTTCTGTTGCAGGTTTCCGTGATCAGATTCAGTGGATACAGCGAGGGTTAAGGAGAACAGCTGATGACAGGGACAATTCTGGTATGTACATGAGATATTAACTTGGGACATCCAAGAACTCCAACACGGTTATGTGGAAGTTTATGATCAATCTGGTGAGATTCTGTATACAGTGATCATGCACTTTTTATTCCGAATAAGTAAGGATGCCCATTTATCACAAAGCTAATCTATGAGCAAGCTAATGCTCCACAACAAATTACAATCTCTTATACTTTTGTCTTGTGGGTTACTTGTGTGTGACAATTTGCTATAAGTGGTGCAGTATAGCACTTTTGGTATATGACAGATAATGCCCAACCAGTGCCTATTGTACCACAAACTGAAGAGAATGTACATTCACATACAAACATTCCTAGTTATTCTGTATTGACTTGGTTTATGACAGATAATGCTCAGCCAGTGCTTATTGTACCACAAACTGAAGAGAATGTACATTCACATACAAACATTCCTAGTTATTCTGTATTGACTTGATATATGACAGATAATGCTCAACCAGTGCCTATTGTACCACAAACTGAAGAGAATGTACATTCACATACAAACATTCCTAGTTATTCTGTATTGACTTGGTTTATGACAGATAATGCTCAGCCAGTGCTTATTGTACCACAAACTGAAGAGAATGTACATTCACATACAAACATTCCTAGTTATTCTGTATTGACTTGATATATGACAGATAATGCTCAACCAGTGCCTATTGTACCACAAACTGAAGAGAATGTACATTCACATACAAACATTCCTAGTTATTCTGTATTGACTTGGTTTATGACAGATAATGCTCATCCAGTGCTTATTGTACCACAAACTGAAGAGAATGTACATTCAGATACAAACATTCCTAGTTATTCTGTATTGACTTGATATATGACAGATAATGCTCAACCAGTGCCTATTGTACCACTAACTGAAGAGAATGAGGATTCTATGGAAAACAAGTCCTTCCAAAGTTTCCTGAAGAAGATTGGCCTCTCTCCCCCTGCAGATGAACAGGTCAGTTAATATGCTTCTTCTACATGAGCCATGCATAGAAAAAAGGGACAGCAGCCTCCCAACTCTGCTTCATAGCCCCAGTTAACTCTGCTTCATAGCCCTAGTTAACTCTGCTTATTAGCCCCAGTTAAACTCTGCTTCATAGCCACAGATAACTCTGCTTCAATGCCACAGTTAACTCTGCTTCATAGCCACAGTTAACTCTGCTTCATAGCCCAGATAACTCTGCTTCATGGCCACAGTTAACTCTGCTTCATAGCTACAGTTAACTCTGCTTCATAGCCCAGTTAATTCTGCTGCATGGCCCCAGTTAACACTGCTTCATAGCCACAGTTAACTCTGCTTCATAGCCCGGTTAACTCTGCTTCAAAGCCCCAGTTAACACTGCATCATAGCCACAGTTAACTCTGTTTCATAGCTCAGTTAACTCTGCTGCATGGCCCCAATTAACTCTGCTTCATAGCCACAGTTAACACTGCTTCATAGCCCCAGTTAACTATGCCTTATAGCCCCAGTTAACTATGCCTTATAGCCCCAGTTAACTCTGCTGCATAGCCCCAGTTAACTCTGCTGCATGGCCCCAGTTAACTCTGCTTTATAATCCCAGTTAATTCTGTTTTTAGCCCCAGTTACCTCTGCTTCATAGTCCCAGTTACCTCTGCTTCATAGTCCCAGTTATTTCTGCTTCATAGTCCCAGTTAACTCTGCTTCATCTCTGTTTCATATGCAGATTTGAAACTCAAGTTGAAATAATTCATTGATTCATTGTCAGGAAACATTTTGGCGAATACCAGCTTCATTGAGTGTGGAAGATTTGAGAACCATAGCGGATGGGCTTGAGCTAGATGAGGAAAACAAGCCGACTGCCATAGAGAAAATATCAACTGTTTTATTGACGAAACCAAAGCCAGCCTCACAAAAAGAAAGAAAACAGAAAAATAGCAAACTATCTGAACTCCGGACAAAAGTCACAAAGAAAATGAAGGAAAAGAAAGACATTAAACATGATAAAAAGACCAAGAAAGGCAAAGAGAAGGATAAACCCAAAAGGTAGTTATGTGATTATTACAACTAAATTTTCCATTGATATATGTGGTAACGGAATAAAACACAACCATTTATAGATCGAGGAAAGAAAATTGTTGGCAGAACAATTAATGATGATATTAATGATTCAGGGGCAGATACAGCTTTTTAATTTGGGCACCTTTTTAGTTTTGCCGAGGCGAAAAATTTTTAGCCGCTAGATGTCTCAGACGCTCTAAAACGCATCAAACGCATTTCCAGACAATGAATTTCCATCAGATTATATCAGTTTGCGTAACGTGCGTAAACCATCTCAAAATTAAATACAAGACATAAGTTTGTTGCATAATAAACTAAAATACCTGAATTTCGTCGTCTAATTTGGGCGTTTTTCGTTTCTTAATTTGGGCCTTTTTAGACCTCGTTTATTTTGGGCGCCCTATAAGGGTATAAAATAAGGCCTGTATCTGCCCCTGTGATTGTAGGCATTTTTATTGCCATGGAATTTTAATAAATTACATGTCAACAAAGTTATTATAATTTGTGATCCATTATAGTACATATAGTTCATATGCACTAAACTTTATCTATGATTAAAACTTCAATATTCATCTGCTAATAGATTATTGTTCTCTAGGCTGCTGAACACATTCCTGACATGTTCTGTCTATGAATAAATTAATATCTATCTGAAAACATTGGCATCACAATGTTAATTCTGTTCTTATATTCTGTTCTATGTTTTGTTGAATTGTACAGAAAGATGAAGGAAAAAGAAGAGGAATTGGATGATTTCATTGCATCAGATAGTGAAGATGGATCGGACAGTGAAAGTGGATCAGACAAGGACGGCGGTGATCAGACCACCAGGAAGAAAATTAAACCATTAAAGACACTGTCAATGAAAATGTCCAAGCAAACAATGGGAACTGAAGGATCTGATGGTGGTGATGGTAATGAGAGTGCTCATGACGGGACATCTTTATCCAAGAGTGCAAAGAAACCAGTCAAAAAGAGTAGACTGAAGCGCCCTCTTCAGTCTGATTCTGAAGACAGGTACTGATAACTCTTGTCTCTCACTCCATTGTTTCCCCATACAGTAATTATTTATTATCGAGCCTGTAGCTTTAGCTGCGGAAAGCTCGATGTAGGTGCCACAATGATGTCTGTCTGTCTATCTGTCTGCAGGACCAAGTAAATGTTAAAGTTTTGGACTTGATCCTAAGGCCAGCCCGACCGCCGAACCCTCATATTTCAGATGCTTACATCGGGCTACACATATTGAACTCATCCACTACCCTCGGGGAGCATGTCCCCACCCCTGGGACCCCGGGACCAAGTAAATGTTAAAGTTTTGGACTCACCTATGTCTTCAAAACTAAGGTCAGCCCGACCCCCCGGACTCTCATCTATTCCAAATGCTTACATCTGGCTACACTTATTGAACCCATCCGCTACCCTCAGGGAGCAGGTCCCCATCCCTGGGGCACCGGGCCCCACCCCATATCTCCTAAAGTAAGCTTTGCCCGACCCCATACCCTCATATAGTTTGGGAGCTCAGATCATCCTGTACACTTATTCAATCCATCCACTAACCCCGGGAGCATGTCCCCACCCCTGGGGCACTGAGCCCCACCCTATATCTTCTAAACTAAGCATTGCCCGACCCCATACCATCATATTTTCCCACAGCTTACATGATCCTACACTTACTCAACCCATGCGCTACCCATGGAAGCATGTCCCCACCCTCGGGGCACTGTGCCCTACCATCCATCACCTAAACTAAGCTTCGCCCAATCTCATATCCTCGTATTTTCCTGAAGCTTACATCATGCTACACTTATTCAATGCATTGCCCAACTCCATACCCTCATATTTCAATTTCTAATTTTATATCCCTTATATGTGATACTAACCCGTTATTAGGCATGAGATGCAGTGTCAATTGTATATACAGGCATACATACCAAATCACCTACAGTATATTCCTTTATAGTATTTACTAATAGTTTGGTGACAATATTTTATTTCAGAAGTACAATATCAAAATAACTGCCGGGGGAATCCCGCAGTACTGAACCCCTGTAAGATTTTAATTTTGTGTCGCCTTAAATGAAGGACGCCATTTCTTAAAATTTTGCTATCAAATTCTGGTTGACCCTAAAGCTTTTGCACAACCATATCTGTGTCCACACACACATTTAACTTACTATATTAATTAAAACTGAGTTTGAATCAGTTTGTCATGTCTCAGCCTTTACCAGTGCACATTATTATGGAGCATTACAGTATGATTGGACACAGTTGTCATTGTTCATTCTTTTATTTGCATACAAATGTGAGGGTTTACCACAGTGCTGGTGTCCTATTGCATACTGGAAATGATAGATTTACTCCAACTATTGCATTGTTATTAGCTTTGTTTGTTCACATATCATCACACAAAGTTACACCAAGAACGTGCTCCAAATTGCACACCTATTCTTCCTAACTATACATGTACTTGTATTTATCAGATCTATGCAATGGGATGTGTAAACTTACTTTCGAAAAAAAATGTAATCTTTATTGGAAGTTTTATAATATAGTTCCTCCTTCAATCCAACCTCAACATCACTAATATAGAAATCATATTTCTTAATAAATGTATTGTTATTTTAAATGATGTGCATTGCCAATGATGTGCAACCTCAAATGATCTGCCACCCTGAAGGGCTCGATCTTTTTGCGAAGCTGCATGCTCATTTAGTTATTGCAATATCATGTAATTTATTTGTGGACATGTTTGATTTATGAACTCAAACAAGGAAATTTGTTTGCGGTCCGTCGGTGATCATGAATGAAGAGAGAGTAGTGGATTGCATTGATGAGTAACCTAGTTTGTAGTATTTCTCCTTATATTAAATCCATCATGTTGATCAAAATGGTTCATTCTAGACTATAGACATCAATTGTTTATAAAAATGGTTCATTCAATTGCCATCAACTGTTATATCAAAAGGTTGTATTCTATTGGCATGAACTGTTGACTAGAACATTGGCATCAACTGTTGACCAGAACAATGACGTCAGCTATTGATCAAAGTGGTTCATTCTATTCGCTGGCTTAAACTACTGATCAAAAGGTTGCATCATGAATTGTTCTTTTTGTATTTTAGTGATGATGAGAAGTTGGTACTGAACCTCAGTGATGACGAAACTTCAAGGGACATTCAGCGTAAAAAACGTTCACGTATTAACAAATTAGACAGTGATGATGAGAATATAAATGACGATAATACATCAGCTAAGAGTCTACATCCAAAATCACGTGTAACACCGATAGATGATAGTGATGATGATTTATCAAGAGATGCTGCTAAACCTCCACGGAAACCTGTGTTAGATGACAGTGAGGATTCTGCATCCAGAGATAGTCATATATCTACAGTATCCAGCAAATCAGATGCAAGCCAGCAGTCCTCTGCCTCCAGTGTGAGCCAAAAGTCTTCAGGCTCGAGTAAATCTAGCGGGAGTCAAAAATCATCAGCTTCGAACAAATCTAGCGCTAGTCAAAAATCATCAGCCTCTAGTAAGTCTAGCGCAAGTCAGAAGTCGTCTGTCTCAACCAAATCAAGTGCCAGTCAAAACTCATCAGCCTCGGGCAAATCAAATGTCAATGAAGTATCGTCAGCATCCTGCAAGTCCAGAGATGATAAACGTGGCAAACGGAAACCAAATAATGATGCATCACCAAAACAAACTCAGCGCAAGAAACGACAACGTACGAAACCCTTAGAAGGCAGTGATAGTGATTCTGGAGATGACCAGCCTCTAAAACGGCCACGTGTTACACAAGCAGAAAACAATGATGAATCATCCAGAGATAGTCGAGTTAGCCAACTGCCAGAGGTTAATGGTAAACAGGAAAGTAAATCTTCTGAGGTAAATAAATCAAATAATGTGGAAGACAGCAGCGATGATGATACCCCACTCGTACTTCTCTCTCAACCTCCTGATGAGAACAGACAGACAAACAGTCAGATGGACAGTCAGCCTCCAGCTCCTATAGGTAATTAGAAAATTGGTAACTGATCAACGTTTAAAGTTGGGTCTCTAATACTTCACATGTCAATTTCTATTTTCAGACTTTCATTTATCACCTTGGTATTATTCATCCACTTGATTTTCACAATATTCTGCAAATTCTAAGTGACCGAATAAATAATATGATATTTTTACTTCAAATCGAAATCGATTAGGTGTGGACTGGTCTTTAAGACAGTTCTAAAGAAATGGATTTATGGGTGAACAAGAATTACTCCCTGTCCTATTTTGTTATGCTATCATGGTTATAGTCATATATTGGAAGGATTTTTTCTTAAACAAAAATATTACACTTCGAACCAACCAATATTACACCTCAAACGAACCGATATTACACCGCAAACCAACTCATATTACGCCTCGAAGCTGTTGCATTCTTTGGGGGTATTCTCAGTGGATAGCCTGATCTTGTGGTTGACCAGCATATACATTTAATTGTAGTCCAGATCATATTACGCCTCGAACCAGCGGGTGGTTGGGTGGGTTCAGGTTCCTGTTGCTTCAATGCATTTTGCTGAGAGCTGAGAAGCAACAGGAACTTGATAATGTGATGTCTAGCACTGTAATATCACAGTCACTTGTCTTTATTGCACCATGTAAGCGTCCTGTCTGTGTCTTGTGCGCTGTCCTCAGTGTTTTATAGGGTGGATGGAGGGTGTCTGGTTCCGTGCTGCTTCAAAGATTTCTTCTTGTTGAAAGCGACGTTAAATTCTATTCACTCACTCACTCACTCGAACCAACCGATATTACACCTCAACCAACTATTATACCTCGAATCAACCAATATTACACCTCAAACCAACCCATGTAACACCTCGAACCAACCAATATTGCACCTCAATCCAACTATTACACCTCTAACCAACCAATATCACACCTCAAACCAATCAATATTACAACTCGGACCAACCGATATTACACCTTAAACCCACCTATATTACACATTGAACCAGCCAATATTACACTTCGAACCTGCTCATTACACCTCAAACCAACAGATAATATTACACCTCGAACCAACCAATACTACACCTCGAACCAACCAATATTACACCTCAAACCAAGTCATATTATACCTCAAATATTGCACCTCAAACCAAACAAGCTCAGTTCTTTGAAATAATGCAACTTCTTAACATATAATGTGCAATTCGGACTATTACGTGAGGTTTCCCGTCAGACCTGTGCAGTGAACTTTCATTTTCCTTCCTTGATTTGCTACTGGGCAGATCAGCTGATACACCTGTTCTGTCAGTAATACAAGTTCTCACCACTTGACTATGACAGAAAACTACATTTAACGGTCACCGTAATAGTTTTAGTTTGAGGTGTCAAATATTTACGACCAGGGAAAATCCTTCCGAAAAATGTCTGGTCCGTTAATCTAATGTATTATTTATTATTAATCAACAGATTCGTTTCCTGCCACGTTGTTTACTCAACCTGCTGACTCGGATGACTCTGACAATGACCACATCCCACTGAAGCGTGTAATCAAGGGACGGCGGATAGACAGTGGCAGTGAGGGAGACTGATGGTGGACATCTTGGATTTATCTTGTGCATCATTTACATGCCCTATGTAATCTCCCTACAGCACATATTCCATTTTACCAGAACACCTCACTTTGATTTTGCCAAATTAATTGTGCTGGGGGCAGGTTCCATACCATTTGAAGATAGTAGACATCTTGAATCTACTTTTGTTCATCATATTTTTAGAGATGTAAATTGCATCATGGACATAGGTCTTATATCATCCTATTCAAATATCATCGTCATTCAAGTGTAGCCTGTGATAATATTCAGGGTTTACAAGATCCTTCCAGACAACATATTCATTTGTCTGTGTTATTCAGGATGGCACACATCTGCGATTTTATTTCATATCTGTTTACGACTTCAATTAGAACATATTAAACATTCATCTGGAACATGATCAGCAAATTTTTCAAATTTAGCCACCATTGCTTCCATGGTCCACATGGACAGACTGCTAATAATGGCCAACACTAATTATTAATTTCTGACTTTCAAACAGTTTGCTGTTTTCTATTTTAATGATACAATATCTTGGTGCTTACGTATGATTAAACATGGGTAGATTATAGCTACGGTAATTTGGCTAATAATTCAATCACAGGAAGTGAAATTTCCAATCAAAAATTTAGGGTGTGATGAAATTCATTAGAACAGGAAGTTGACAAAATGGACCAAAATCATGCATATAATACGTAATTAGAGCATTTCCACAAACTGGATGCTCTTATGTTTTCATGAGAAAAGGCTCTGCCAGAACTACCTTGCCGCCGTGTCTATAAATGTTAATATCTCTTAAACAGTTTTATGTCTGGTAAATTTGTCTGGTTGTGTTTTGGTAGCTTCTGTTCACCACTAGGTAGTGTTGTAGTCATATGTAAACTTTTGTAACACGGTTTTGTCTGAACAGATTGTTTGATTTCTATGAAATTTGATTATAATGATAATGAAGGATAGGCAAGGTGTTGATAACATGTTAGTGTTGCTGGTGTAACTATAAAGGCACATTTTTTTTTTTGCATCTCAAAGCTTGTCATCATTTTTCATGAAATGAAATTTGATCAGTGAAACTTTTTAAAGTCGTAATCTGTTACCAGTCTTAAATATAGTATCGCTATATATAATTCACTTTCGGTGCAAACAAAATGGTCATTAAAATCAAAAATTTCCTTTCTCTGACTTACTGTCAAAACCTCCATAACTTTTATCACATCCAAAGTGTTATTCATGTTTTTCGCTAGGTGGCACTGCAAACACTGACTTCTTTATCAGGCAGGTCTACATATTGTAGGCCTATGCCTGCATGTTGACCATGTACGGTACTGGGTTCAATCCCAGTCCGGGTCATACCAAAGACTTGAAAAATGGAACTTGTTGCTTCCTCGCTTACGCTCAGCATTAAGAGGATAGAACAAGGACTGATTCGCTCAGTGTCAGTATAATTTGACTGAGTGGGGTGTCTTGTCTGACTACGGCATGATATTTCAGTGGGACAGCACTATAAAATTGCAGCATTAGATCTGCTCTGTTACGAGTAGGTTCTCCCGCCCCTTCCATCCCTTCCCTCCCCTCCCTTCCCTTCCCCGTCGTCATGATATAGCAACGTTGAAAGCGACGTTAAGCCGTATTCACTGACTCACTCTTTTGACCATGTAAGACATGAAATCTGAAATAGTTGGCTTATTACATAAAGCACTTTACACATGGGGAAAGACTACTTGTGTCAACAAAGTAAACCCCTCCCCCCTAGGGATATATATGTCCCATCCTCTCTCCCAAACTACATATTAATGCCCACCTCAACAGGCCTATATATAGAAGGTAAATATCATCAGGTCATTAATGTACAAATTAGTGATGTGCTCAAAAAAGAGCAAAATTGAAAAAATATGTATATATAAATATATAGCGGAAATAAATACAGCAAAACTGTCTTTGTGTATGGCAGAATAATGAAAAGCAAATAATAAATGATAAACTCGCACTCTATGATTGTATTTTGATGATTAATCTGTATCATGACTTGAATTTATATGGTCAAATTTACAGTTTCTTCGCATGTGCAAGCGCATGCGTATAGACCATAAAACAGTTTCTAACAACATGGAAGATCATAAGTGAGGAATATAGTAAAATACAGGATTAATAATGATCGGATAATCGTGATACAGATCACGATATTCAAATGAACAGTCTCAAGGTTAGATCTCGGGGCTAATTAAATAAAATCTGGTGAGTGGTTATCCTGAATGAAGCTCTGGGTGGTGACATTGGATGAACATTTGCTCCTGAATCGCTCCCTTATTGGTGTTATCTGTCCATGATTTGAAGAAAGGAAACTTTCTAAATTTAACATGCAAGTGTCTGGCAAATGAGCCTATGTGCCTGCTCACTTGGAGGTTTGGAGTCAAAATTCATGAGTTTTCAATATTTCTATAATTTGGGTTCAGACCCCACCCCAAACAAATATTGCCATGCCTAATTAGGGTGTGCCCAAATTTGATAGGTTAAAGCCTTGTGCATACCAAATTCTGTTTTACATATGTATTTGGGGAAATGCTCTGTTGGTGTTTTACACAACTTTTCAATTTTATTTTATTTTAAGTATTTTATAGGGTTATCAATGCTATTAGAATTTTGTCCACAAAATAGGTGATTAAATTCTAATAAGGTTATTGAATTATTACAGGAATTATCATATGCTTAAATAAGTCTTTAATCAGGTGCTTCTTTAAATTAATGTGATATAATCGAATGATGTTTGCGAACAACATATTGTTATTCATTTTATTGTGGCGGGTGGTTGGGTGGTTTCAGATTCCTGTTGCTTCAATGCATTTTGCTGAGAAGCTTGATAATGTGATGTCTAGCACTGTAATATCACTTGTCTTTATTGCACCATGTAAGCGTCCTGTCTGTGTCTTGTGGCTGTCCTCCGTGTTTTATTGTAGGGTGGATGGAGGGTGTCTGGTTCCATGCTGCTTCAAAGACTTTCTCTTTGAAGTAGCAGGAACACAACAGGGCTGGGTGGTGCTTAGTTGGTTCGTCGTAATATAACTGAAATATTGTTGAAAAAGACGTTAAATTCTATTCACTCACTCACCCATTTTATTGCGAGGTGGGGGGGAGGGAGGGGGGGGGGTGATTGCTATTGTCAGGTACCTTTGACTGGACAAATTTTTGAGATGAAGGAAATATATATCTCTGCCTGTTTATTTATGACAAAATTTAAGTTTGCCATAATGCTGTATTGGATGGAAACACTGACCAAAAATTTTTTAATTCCAATGGACCTTTTTGTGGTACATGTTTAATTATTGAAATTCATTTCTGAAATTTTAAAGGGCTTATGTTTTATCTCTTTGCATTCCATGTATGTAATATCTACATGTACATTTATTATATTCATAGCATTTGTGAACCAGCTCCAGAGTGCAAGTAAATACAACAATCTTTTCATTCAATTTGAGTTGTTTTGGTTTTTTTATATCATTTGTTATCTTCAAAAGCATGGCGTTCATTCTTCAAAGGTCTGTCGCAGTTAGAGTCAAGTTCCCTAAATATTTGCGACCCTAATTCGATTAGAAAATTCACTTTTCTCCAGGACATATGATTATATTCCCTAAGTTTTCAAAAGCCACTCAATTACATCTCAACAGCTTCATTTTCTAACTAAATGTACTGCAAAAAGAAAATATAAGTGGAAGAGACCCTTGAGTCAGTTGTACATGTACCTGTCGAAATTATGAAATGGAAGGACCTTAAATTTAATTAATTTACCCCCTGAAGATTCATGGAAAATTATTGACCTTTACCAAGAATATTATATTAACTGATATAATATTTATGAGAAAATATTACTTTATATCAATAAATACATTTTGACATTTTGGTCAATTTAATTTATGGATATTGAAAATTTATATTTAGATACCCGAAATGTCAAGTGTTACCTTGAATATAATCTTCGAGGGCTGGAAGGATTATCACTGGCGTATTCCAGGGCTAATTTCCCCTTTGATATCTGACTGATCTATGAAAAATCAATCTTCAGTATGTGATGATATAGCATTTAAGGACACTCTGGTCTTAACAGCTTATAGTTCCTGATATAGCTAAGAGATTGTTCAATGGAGAATCTGTGTGTGTGTGATAAGTTCAATTTGGATCAAACCAACTTCAATGTAGTGTTTACCTTTCTGAGCTTATTTGCTGAGGTTGTAATGTTTTAGTGCTAGTATAAGTAATTCTGATTTCACAGACATTGTCTGCAGTTCATTCACACAAACCCAAAATTGTTGTGATGAATTGTGGTCTAATAGTTGGTTTTCTGATGAAGGTTAGTCAGAGTTTTTAGGTACAGAACTATTTTGGATATTGATCTGTACAATTGCTCCTATCATCCTGCCAAGGTCAAGGCTTTGAATGAAATTGACTTGGGTGAGATTTCACAAATTAGAATGACGAGTGCTCATTCACCCCCATGGCTCATTCACCCCCATGGGTTAGTTTACAGGGATAGGGAGATTGCGTGCCCTTTCTATACTACTCATCGCGCACTACTCATCGCAGTCGACCCATTCTATTGTAGGGTGCAATCCTGGCCCATGGAATCTCAGGTAGCGAAAACCCCAGGTCTCTCGCCCCACCCTATCCCGCGCCACACCTATAGGGATAGAGAGATCGCGTGCCCTTTCTATACTACTACTCATCGCGCATGCGCAGTCGACCCATTCTACTGTAGGGTGCAAGCCTGGCCCATGGAATCTCAGGTAGCGAAAACCCCAGGTCTCGCCCCACCCTATCCCGCGCCACACCTATGCGACCCGCTGTGCAGTGAGTAAAGCGGAGGAGGAGGAGTAGGACACACCATGGATTATACTAGGGAGATTATACAAGTATAGCGCTCCCAAGAAAATCTATACTGTGACCGTATAGCCTGAGATTTCATTATAAAGTTGATTCAATAATAGAGGTAGCTTTGAAGTTAATCCACACAAAACATAAAGCTTATTAACCCAATAATATATAAGAACATAATATAAACTCACAGTTTCAAGATCTGTCCATCATCATTGGAGCCCAGTGTAACGATGATAGGTCAAGATTTGCATCCCGTCAGCTGGGTCTAGGTGAGCTATCTTTGAGCCCAAATGGGCTGTGCAAGGTGGCATATTGAAACTTGCATGGAATAGGTTTGGACTTGTCATAATTTCATGATGTACGTGCGCATTTGAGGCAGAGTAGCAGGGCGTGTTTGGGTGAGATTGGGGACCGTCCTGGGTCCAAATGGGCTGTACAAGGTGTCATATGAAGCCCCCGTGGAGTAGACTATGATGGGTATAGTTGGACTGGAAGTGACATCACAGCCTGCACAGTCGAGATGTAGTGAAAGCAGGCAGTATAGGGGTGCACAGGGGAATGTTTGAGTGATTAAAATGACATGATGTGCATGCGCAGTTGAGGCGTAGTAGTGAAAGCAGGCTTTTTAGGGCTATGCAGGGGCATAGTGGGGTGAGATAGAGGCCATACTTGCACAAAATGATCCGTGCAAACATGTTCCTGCGCATCCCCAGAATGCCCACTTTTACTACTACTCAACTGCACATATGCACCATGACATCAATTTCAGTCCAAACCATCTCAGTTGTAGTCTACTCCCCAAGTGCTTCAAGATGGCACTCTACATGGCCCATTCGGGTCAGGTACGGTTCCTCAACTGTTCAAACATGCCCCTGTGCACCCCTAAACTGCCTGCTTTCGCTACTATGCCTCGACTGTGGATGTGCAGATTGATATCACTACCAGTTCAAACCACACCGATCGTAGTCTGTTCCATGAGAACCTCAATATGACAACATGTATGACCCATTTGGACCCAGGGCCTCTTTCTCATCTGCATTTTGTGGTGTAAAGTCCAATTTTCCACATTTTATTTTCATGAATGTCCTAGTTTTACATCCGCTCAAAATCTCAAAATGCACCCCTAGTAAGTCCACAGTCCCTTCAGACTGCAAGGGCCCATCTAGACCCTTTCGACAAGGCTGTTCCACTTTTGGGGGTGTAAAGTCCGTTTTCCACATTTTTTTTCCAGGCAAATCCTAGTTTTACATCTACCCTGACAGTCACGTGACGTCAATGGTACTTCCAGATGAGACCTTGCACTGCAGCTTAAGACTCATATTGGCCCACCACTTGACTGAGTACACGTACAGTCCGTTTTTCTGCATTTTTTTTCTGAGAACTTCTTGTTTTACAACCACCTCAGTCAGTCACATGACCAGAGGTGATCTCGCACCGGAAATGACCATTGACCCGGAAGTGAACAGATGTGACGTCATCAGTGGACATGACGTCATTTTCCACCCCGGCCTTCAAGGCCACCTCAACATAAATAAGAGATGGGTGATTTCTATACTACTGAAGCAAACAAATGCTTTCGAGAAAGAACTTTAGAGTGGGCTTGGTATTCTGGACGCTCGATTATGGCAGTTGTTTGTTTCCTTGCACGCACAACATTCACGGAATTTAACAAAATTGAAATTTCAAAATTTCAGCCTCCTCGCATAATTTTTTCCTAATAGAACGGAATTGAAAGAAAAAATTTCATATTTCAAATTCTGTCAGGGGATTTCAAATTCAAGCCATAAAAAAAAAATGACCTGGCTTGGTTTATATATTAGATAGGATCTGGACATAAATTTTTCAGTTTTACACCTACGGTACTTTTTGTCCCAAACACAGGTTTTATAGTTAATATTTCGAGAACAGATAGGGTTTTCATATTTTAATTGTTTGTGGCTAAATACGCAGCATGTTTTATAGAAAGTGACCTTCAGAAGTATTTTTGTTTTCACGGCACGTTGAACAGTTTAACGAGCAAACCTCTTGACAAGCGGATCCAACAAACGGATCAAAACACGGCTGCTGAACAACCACGTGGTGGTAGTGGAAATGAGCGCACCGACTCCCCCTTAGCAACCAATCACTGGCTGCCAAACAACCACGCGCTAGTATGGCTGCCAATTTCTCCATTGACGCCAGTCAAAACACATTTGGTGCTGCCTTTGACTGTCAACAATAAACTTCGAGCGGATTTCCAGTACAGATCGGTTGGTACCAGGCAGCAGACAGAACAACTGAAAGCATGTCGGAAGAAAATGTTAAAGTTGCCGTCCGCGTGAGGCCTTTTATATCCTTTTCTGTATTGGCAAAAAGATAAAACATATCGTATTTTAATTTTGCCGGTCTTTACGCCGTGTCAGAGCAACCTAGCGACGAGGTCAGACGGGCCGACTGAAAAAGGTCGCTCATAAATCTGTGATAACTGGGTTCAAAGTTTCTCTTAACAAGCCGAAACACATGCATGTTTTATCTAATATCGTATTACTCTTTATAGATCAGTTGTGAGGTTAGATTTCATATTCCGATTGGCTCTGATTATTCCGATCGCGTCCATCACTCGGACGAACTGCCGATAAAAATCAAGTGCATGTTGGCGCATGCATCGTAGACCGGCGAGTCGACGGAGGCAGATCTATACCTGAGCTGAGAACAACCGGTGTTTTTAGGGCCAGGGGAGGGGTTTTACCCGTTTCTGACGGCCCCCCTCCCCCCAGGAATCCGGCGCAAACGACAGATGAGACACCGTTTAGGGCAGGTATTAGATCATGCTCCCATAGATTTGCACATTACGCATTCATGATGGTATTTTTGCTCAATAGGCCCCCTAAGTGTTTTTCCCCAGAGCTTCTAACCCTTCACACATGCGGACGATAGATATTTGGAAGCACTGACTGTACACTCACAGTTTGATGGCAAGTGCCATACATGTACCCCCGGCCTTCTTTCAGCAATACATGTATTAACCATGTTGAACTGAACTTATCCATGTATGGCTCCACCTGTTCCAGATATTTAAGTTTGTGTACACCTTAAAGCCCGGCGCACACGAGAGCTATCAGCTGAGCTGACCGCCTCAATTGCCGGTCAGCTCAGGGGCTAGCTCTCGTGTGCGGGCAGTTTTTGGTGAGTTTTTGGCCTCGCGAGGCCGGGGGAAAAATATCAAACTTGTTTGATAATTTCGCCTCGCGAGGCCAAATCCTCAGCATGTGCGGCGAACGCAAGCCAACAGCTCAGCAGTTTTACCGGACCGTCCAATGAATCGCATGTTATTTTCACTCGATTCATACGCTCGACTCTTCAAAATGGACTTGAAGAAGACGTTATGCGGGAACTGAAATCAATTTCTTGAAACTTTTGCTCACCGTGTGCGCTGAAACAACAAGAGAGCTAGCCGCTGAGCTGACAGGCAATTGAGGCCGTTAGCTCAGCTGATATCTCTCGTGTGCGCCGGGCTTTAGACTTGTGATACATTTACTGAAGTAGGCCTACACAGCCTGAGCCACACCGTTAATACCTGTGAGGTTTCTAGGTGTAAACTTGAATAGAAGTAGAACCCAACCCGTGGTGTCCCGGGTGTGAAAAGAAATGGGACCCAAACATTGATATGACTGAAACATTGTTGAAAGCGACATTAAGTCATGTTCACTCATGCACAACAAGCATTTACAAGAAAGTATCATAAGAGATTTGATTAAAGGTTCAGCAAAATACCCACTGCACACTAAAGTATATGTTAATAATTTTTTCTCAAGAAACTGACATCAAATAGGCATTTTTAGTGCAATAAAGCATTTGTGGTGAAAAACGTATTGAAGCCAAAACCCCTAACTCCTGAATTCGGAGTCTGATTATGATCACGTCAACTGCCCGATTATCGCGGACGACCTATATTGTGATGAATGTTACACAACAATTGGGTATGACGACATCATTATGACCTCAAATATAATCTATTAGTACACAACAATTTAGCTTCAAAAAAGTATGGGGTGTGGGGGCCATTTGTTAGAACCATAAGGATTGTTTGTCAACGATTGATTTGTGATGTAATTTTGTTGTTACATGTAGATATTTGATCTTTGAGATTGATCAAGTGTTGTTCGTTGCTTAATATTGCTGAACGTGACGTTAAATAAAATTCTCTCTCTCTCTCTCCTTCTCTCCGTATTCGCTCACTCACACTTAAAGGAGTACTTAACTTATTTTATACAGGCTTCTATTACAAAGGTTAGACTCTTAAAGAAATATAACCAACTATTTTACTTTCGTAGAAGGCGATAACCTATTATATTTATTACAATTTGTGAAGTCATTTTCCCGCTTTGAGGTCGACATGGGCGCCGCCATTTTGCCTGTGGGATGACGTGACTGATGACGTCAGAATTCAGGACAACGTCACGGCTAACGCTTGATCCAGGGACGTTCCAACTACAGCATTTGAATTACTCTGGGTTCGAGTTTTAATTCCAAGAATAAACTGGCGCGGCAAATCTCAAGTGGGGATTCCTAAAAGGAAATTGGTTTAGGTTATCTTCGCCAACTGAAAAATTTCTTTCCCAAAATTTTTCAACTGAGACTTGCCCGATTCAATTTGGACAATATTTGAAACTGAGCGGTAAACTAAAAGAGTGTCCTCTGCAATTTTCCAGTGATTTCAGTTGAACGACGATGCTTCTAAGTTCATAAACATTTTCATGATTACACTTGAACTACTAAAATCAACTAGAACGTCATTGAATTAACTGGGTTCCTTCTCCTTCGAATTATCGGCATGACCAGCACGATCAGCCTTAAATCTCCATGACGTTGTGACGTTTTTAGATGAGTATAAACTCACTTCCGCTCATCTAAAAACGTCACGCAGTGGTGCAATGGCGGCGCCCAGTGCACGCCGTTGCGAGCAACAAATAGTCAATATTTCCTTTATTTCGCATTCTATCAACATAAGTTTTATACAATAAGGTTTGGAATACGATTGCTGATAAATAGAGTCACACTCAAAAATAAGGTAAGTACTCCTTTAATACTAGTACCTTCTGATTAAGAAGTCGGGGAAATACAAAATAACAAGGAATGAAACTTAGTACATGTATTTAAGCTTATTCCCCATCTTCCATTGATATGGCTCTTGGCAGCTAATAGTACTGAATCTGTACATGTCATCATAATACATGTAGATATCCATCTAGCCCAGCTGTTGTCAGAATGAATATTTATATGAATTCATTTATAAGACACCAAAATTATTGGATTGATGGGCTACTACCTGTGCACACATACATCCATTTCTTTGGGACGTCAACCAGAAGTAATGCATTCATCGACAGTTCATGCTTTGTGGCTGAACATTTCCCTCGTTATTTTGTACTTCGTAATAAATACAATCATGATACATATAACTGATATGATCTTTTACTCATTCAGCTACGTATTTTTCTATGAGAAAGCTTATTTTAACAAGCTGCGGAAAACTCGATATATGAATCTAAATGATGTCTGTGTGTGTCCATGGCTCTGTCCTTGTCCGGAAAAAGTAAAGCAAAAATCTCCTGATGTACGGTACCTCATCTTTTCTTTATTATATGTAATTTAATAATGTATTCACATATTTTTCATTTCACTGTGACCAATTCAGTATATTATATAAAGAATGGTCTCGTTTAAATTAACCCAGGTGTGGTACATGTGTCAATGATATATAGGAAATTCATCTACATGTACATGCCTTCCCCCAGTTGGTTCAAATGAGAGGGTTAGGTTACCTAAGGTGTATTATTTTGTCAGCACCAAATATTTATGTAATTGATTGCAGGTAATTGCCTTCGGACTAGTGTACAAATACATGTAGACTCCTTCTGTACCGAGAAAGTCAATGCAAATAGTTCTCCTTAACACGTCGTACAATAAGCGTGAACGGGAGCGCAATGCCAGTCTCGTCGTTGAGATGAACGGTGGCCAGACCTGCATCACTGACCCCAATGACCCTGGCGAACCGAAGAAATTTAATTTTGACTACAGTTACTGGTCACATGATGGTTCGAGGGAGAACAAAGATGGCTATTACGAGGCTGACCCTAAACATGCTAACGGGAAGAAATTCTGTGATCAGGTATGTTGCTTGTATTAGTATGATGTAATAAGACCTTACCATGTGTTCGATATTTTGTCTCATGAATGAATAACTTCGGTTCATACTCGAGTAAGAATCACGAGACAATGCATACAATAGCCAAGCCTGGGGACAACAATGCCTCAAGACTAGAGCCATAACTTCAGTTTTGATAAGTGTACATGTACCAATAAAGTAAAGTCCCTAAAAATTTATTTGGTTTCTGGATAGCACACAGTGTTGACCCTGCACGTCTACACTTTCATTAGTTCTTTCCAGGTTCCATCTACAGCCATACATGATATACCTGGGTTAGCTAGTGCATATAGGCTGCAGCAATTCCCCTAATAATAATATATCAATCACTGTCGGGCTGGGTGGTGCTTAGTTGGTTCGTCGTGATATAGCTGAAATATTGTTGAAATCGACATTAAATTCTATTCACTCACTCACTCAATCACTGTCCAGAACACCTGTGTGTGTTGACCATTCTTTGGACCAGATTGTGTCTGGTTTGACAGGATTCTGGTTAATAAGGTTCAAAATATTTTAAATTTAGGTATTAGGACCAATGACCAATGACAAATATATTTGATAGGCAGTTTACACAGGTTTCGGTATTCCCAGGTTACGCTGTACTTGATCTGACGAAAACTACGACGATCAAATTTATTGCAAAATATACAGGACTATATTATTGGACTTGTGCAAAACTTATTCATGTACCAGTAACCCACCAAATTCTCTGAAAATCGAATATATTTGTTAACTGCATGGGGTTGATAGGAAGGGTGAACAATTCATGTCGATGATCCAATTTTCATTGAGATGAAATACTGTCAGGACGAGCTTGTTCCACCTGAATAGATAGTATTGACTACACTGTAACCATGGCAAATTTTGGGTGGTCCTTGAAGGGGACGTTGAAATAGCAACAGGAGCATTTGCTGCTGGTGTTTCCTAACCTTAACCTTGATCCTTACCTTGGTTTTTATCCTAACCTAATTTCTTTCTCTCAAGTTGTACTTGAGTTCCAAATTTCAACTTCAAGTAAACAATCATTTCGTTGATTATAGAAATAGACAAACTTCTGAGCTGTACTCCACGTAAACATACTTAATGCATAAGCTTTCGACTCTCATGCCGGAGCCTTTATCAAGTGATCTGTTGAATTTCATAAAATTTATGAGTCTAAAACAGTAAATCATTTCGTTAATTCTTGATACGTGATACATGTATGTCTAGAATGCTAACTGGTCTTATCACTATCACTGTTTACTTAAAAAATTACTGATACACGTCCAATTTAACATGGTCAAATATTGGGGTGTGATTGAATGTTTATTATGAACACAATCTATTGAAAATCAAGGGGTGATTGGATTATTACATCTTTTAATCAGATTTTATCACAAATTTTGTGGGTGATCGATTTGCGATAATGTGATCAATGTATTAGGGGAATTGATATAATTATGTCACCGCATATAATATACATGTAGCTGATAACATGACTGAGCAATGTGTGAGCGTCTCCTACATGTATGTAATAGATTAGTATATATACATAGATACATGTACAAGTCTAATGTTTTCTCTTCTGTCCCCCAGAAAACAGTGTTCAATGATCTGGGTATAGGAGTGTTGAACAATGCCTGGGAGGGATACAACTCCACCCTGTTTGCTTATGGGCAAACTGGTTCGGGTAAAAGCTGGTCTATTGTGGGATACGGGATAAACAAAGGTATGTTTATATATAAGACCTAAAATAAATGATTAGGTTATTCGTCACCTTTATTCACTTAAGAAAAAGCCCCATGGGGCTCCCAGGGATTGACTTGAGATGGGATGTCTTGCACACCCAGATTCTCCATTTCTGGTTATAGCTGACCTTGTTTGCAAAAAAAGATGGGATCGTGCATATTTTGCAAGTCACTGCACAAGCTGTGGGGAGATGTTCATCATTGTGTAGACTGACCAGTGCCATTTCCTGTCCAGGGTGCATCTGTAGTTGTTTTTCATAAAATTGCTTGAAATAAATAACCTCACAATGTCTTGTGTAACATGATGAATTTCAAAGATTATATATAGCCTGCAGTGTAGAGGAACATCACTGCCATGTAATTGCTGCATGTTTCCCATCCACTGTTCATGCTGTGATTGGCAATGCAGTCCACACATTGTCATCGGAGATATCTCCTCCTGTTACACTACATGCAAGGTAATATATCAGTCAGTGGAATTATATAATGTGTGGCTCTTGAGGCATCACCTAAGCTGTCTTCATCCAATTCCAAACGCAGTCATAATAGCTATTCTTCCTCCATACATGTATATTCACAGGTGTTGTACCCCAGTTCTGTGAGAAGATGTTCCTTGGTATTGATGAGAAAAAGGCTGCTGGAGAGGCTACAGAGTATGAGGTAGGTTGGTGTATGTCTGTGCTTGCCTAAAGAAATGCCGCCATATCAGACTGCATGATTCTGGGGGTCAAAGGAACAATTTTGGTGAAAATTCTCTGTTTGTCATTTAGCTCTCAGTTCCATTATGAACTATTTTGCCTTTTTAGATAAAAGAATAGTTAAAGTTACATTTTTGTGTTTTGACTTTTTAGGTAACATTCAGTATGTTAGAAATCTACAATGAGCAGGTACGAGATCTGCTAGATTCTGGGCCCAAGCAGAAAGGTGGACTCCGCATTAGACAGCATCCTAAGAAAGGGTTCTATGGTGAGTAATAGCTTCTATATATGACTAGAATTGATGGAACCACTGTGAATAGACATAACACTGGCATGGTATTATACCAACTTAATGAGTGGATCCATTGATGAATAGACATACATGTAACAGTGGCATTGAATGCACAGAACACTGACAGTGAGTAGAAGTAAGACTGGCATTAAATAGACATAACACTGGGAGTGCATAGACCAAAAACTGGCACTGAATAGACATAACACTGGGAGTGAATAGACCAAAACTGGCACTGAATAGACATAGCACTGGGAGTGAATAGACAAAAAACTGGCACTGAATAGACTATTCAGTTGGAGTGAATAGTCGTCACTGGGACTATTGGAAGTGGTTAATAGTCGTCACTGGAAGTGGTTTTGACATAGCACTGCCATTGAATAGACATAACACTGGGAGTGGTTTAGACATAGCACTGGCATTGAATAGACAGAACACTGGCAGTGGTTTTGACATAGCACTGGCATTGAATAGACATAACAGTGGCTTTGAATAGACATAACACTGCCATTGGGTAAATGTAACACTGATATTGGGTAGATATAACACTGGCATTGAATAGACAAACACTGACATTGGGTAGATATAACACTGGCATTGAATAGACATAAAAGTGGCATTGAACAGACATAAAAATGACATTGAATAGACCTAGTACTGAAAGTAAATAGACACAACAGTGCCACTGAATAGACAACACTGACAATAGATTTAAAACTGGCATTATATACTAAGACAACACTGAGAAGGAATAGATGTGACACTAACAGTGAATAGATGAGTGAATACACATATCATTGATTGCAAAGACAGAACACTAGGAGTGAATCAACATAATAGCACTGACAATAAATAGACAGTAGCAAACTTCTCACATTTAACTTAATCTTGTCATCTTTTGTCTAGCTGATAACCTGAAGATTACCCCTGTGGGAAGTTACAAAGAGATTGAACAGAAAATAGACGATGGAACAACGAACAGAACCGTAGCATCTACAAACATGAATGCAACTAGCAGGTCAGTTCTGGAGTGAGATTTGACATTACATGTACAGCTGTGCATATTCAATGCAGTATAAATGATGAAAAAGATATATCGAGTGGCGTCCAAAGAGCCATGGCCCCTTTTCCTAGCCATTGGCCCACAGCTAGGCCCTTTCAAAAAAATATTATGGAAGTGTTATTTTTGGAGCAATACTCCAAGTACACATCCTTTAGTTAAAGAAAACGAGGTAAGCTTGTTGCGAGCAAGGATCAGATTGCAAGTTAAAAAAAGCTCATTTTCAATAATTTTGACTTATTGGAAGCTCTTTTGGAAAGAAATTTGTGTAGTAGGTAGCTAAGAAGCAGAGTAAAAGCCAATTCGAACTCCAGTTCGTCTCAATGTTTTATCATTGTACCAATAGTGGTGTTGAATTCCCGATAAACACAGCGAACACCTGCGAACCTGTGTTCCATCAAACAACGTTGTCGGTTGTCGGGGTAACGATAGCGAGCGTAATTTATACTTTCCCGCAGTTTGCAACAATGTTCACAGTGACCAGCTGGAAAGTGACGCCTCATTCAAAAATCGTTTCGATCAACGTGGAAGACACTCGTCCAGCAGTTTAGATACTCGGCCTGCGGCCTCGGGTCTAAACTTATGTCCTCGTGCCAACTGGTGTTTATCTGGGAAATTTGAAACCACTTCTCTGCCTTTATTTCTTAATTCATTCAATTCCTATATCAATTCCATATATTTTGGTTCTGACTTGCCTTGATCACTAAAAAATGAAATTAAAAAATATTTTGATGGTTATCTGGCTGCCACAAATGTGTTTACTATTCACACTAAAATATCGCCATGTGTAAGAACTGGACACAAATTAGTACAAACTGCTGTAGATATAACCTCTCGGTACAGAATCATAACGCCTGCATATTTGATCTGCATATATTCAGTCTAGAACATGGTTGTATACTGATACTACCAGAATATATTCAGTAATAGCAATTTTATGTCAATTTAGATTTTGTTCAACAAATAATGTTCTATGATTGGCCGTAAATATCCTCGTCTGAGTGCATGATGGTGCATGCGTAGTAAGTCACCTTTGTTTGCCATCCACCGCGTAGGTTGGATGCGTGTTAGTGTGCAGTATGTGTGGACCGCTACATGGGAAAAAGGACCATGGCTCTTTCACTTTCCCAGGTATGAAAGCATACTAAAATGGGGTAAGAAACTGCTACAACAGTCTGTTACTTATTCAGTACTAAAACGGGGGAGATTTCACTTCCGGGGTTTACCGCATACCCGATTCTCCCTCTGGCAGTGAAGAGCGGTATGCAGGGGAGAAGAGCAGGAACTATCAAACACAAACCAGATGACGTCATAGTTCTTCTAGGTAAAACAAGTGCATGTGCGACGCATACGCGAAGAATGACTAAATTTTAAACACAGTCTCTTGTAGAGTGATTCGGTGGCCGAGTGGGTTAGAGAGGTTCGGCTGTCGGCACGAGGATCGTGTGTTCGCCCCCACTCAGGACAGACTGTAGTAGCAGGGTGTTAGCTGGAAATGGAGTGCTATCATACCTCACTTTCGTTCTACCTTTCCCATTTGTATCTTACCCTCTTTTGAGCTACATGAACAGGCTCACTGACATCCTTGTCTATCTGATGGATTCTTCAGTCTCAAGCAAAGAACCCTAGTGGCAGAAATGTCACCCTCCCGTCAAGGTAAATTTCTATCAAGAGTGACGGGTTTTGCTGAAATTATCTTTCGGATCATGGCCCATGTCCGGTATGCCTTTCATTGTACAAAATTCCCACACGTAGCTATTTCGCTCCAATACAGAGCTGTCTAGGGTCCCCAACTTGAATGTGTGTACTCAACCATCAAAAAAATATATATCCAACTACAATCATTCACACTATCATCGCTCAGTGCCCATGTCCATTTTTGTAAAACTTTTCACAGCCGCCATAAATGCTTCATATGATCTTGTCATGTGATATATCACATGGTATGTTAATGAGTCTCATGACATTAAACCTTGACAAGACAGGCAATATGGCAGTTTATACAGCAGTGAAACTGGGTACAAGACATCAAAACGGTGATATTGTAGACATTTGTATTTGGCGAACCTTGTGTTCCAATCTACAATCTGTACTTGTACTACAATCTACAGCCCTTCGGCCAGATGGTCTCTGAGCACTTGTATTCTATAAGTTAGCTAAAAGAGCCCATGATTTTGCATCTCGCATATCTGATACAGATTTGAACACAAATTGCAGCCCCATGCTGTAACAGACATACCAGTAACCTTCACTTTTAGCCTTGAAGGTCTCAAAGCCACTTCTCACAATTCTTGTCAACATTCATGTTGTAGCATTATTCACAAGGCTCTGTTTCCTCCTCACATTTTCAATAGTACATGTACTAGCACATAACCCATCCCCAAAACATTTCTCACTCCCCTAAAGTCGCAGTGCACCAGAGCACACCATCTTAGTCAGCCGCTTACACTGCCACCCACTGCCCTCTTCCAAATCTACAGTCCCAGGGCACACCATCTCAGTCATCCGCTTACACTGCCACCCCCTGCCCCCTCCCAAATCTACAGTCACAGAGCACACCATCTCAGTCATCCGCTTACACTGCCACCCCCCTGTCCCTCCCAAATCTACAGTCACAGGGCACCAGAGCACATCATATCAGTCATCCACTTACACTGCCACCCCCTGCCCCTCCCAAATCAACAGTCACAGTGACAGGGCACCAGAGCACACCATCTCAGTCATCCGCTTACACTGCCACCCCCTGCCCCCTCCCAAATCTATAGTCACAGAGCACACCATCTCAGTCATCCGCTTACACTGCCACCCCCTGCCCCCTCCCAAATCTATAGTCACAGAGCACACCATCTCAGTCATCCGCTTACACTGCCACCCCCTGCCCCTCCCAAATCTACAGTCACAGGGCACCAGAGCACACCATCTCAGTCAGCTGCTTACACTGCCACCCCCTGCCCCTCCCAAATCTACAGTCACAGGGCACCAGGACACACCATCTCAGTCAGCCGCTTACACTGCCACCCCCTGCCCCCTCCCAAATCTACAGTCACAGGGCACCAGAGCACACCATCTCAGTCATCCGCTTACACTGCCACCCCCTACCTCCTCCCAAATCTACAGTCACAGGGCACCAAAGCACACCATCTCAGTCATCCGCTTACACTGCCACCCCCTGCCCCCTCTCAAATCTACAGTCACAGGGCACCAGAGCACACCATCTCAGTCAGCCGCTTACACTGCCACCCCCTGCCCCCTCCCAAATCTACAGTCACAGGGCACCAGAGCACACCATCTCAGTCAGCCGTTTACACTGCCACCCCCTGCCCCCTCTAAAATCTACAGTCACAGGGCACCAGAGCACATCATCTCAGTCAGCCGCTTACACTGCCACCCCCTGCCCCCTCTCAAATCTACAGTCACAGGGCACTATTTCTAAGATAGTCGGCTAACTGGCCCAAAGATTGTTGAAAGATTGTTGAAAGTGACGTTAAATCACACTCACTCACCTGTTTACTAGTATCCTGGACAACCTGGTCAATGTTGCTAGTATTTGTGTGCACAGCTGATTTATTCTGAGATATGTACATATACAATATTATTAAATTAGATGCAGGTGGTTGGGTGGGTTCAGGTTCCTGTTGAGAAGCAACAGGAACTTGATAATGTGATGTCTAGCACTGTAATATCACTTGTCCTTATTGCACCATGTAAGCGTCCTGTCTGTGTCTGTCCTCAGTGTTTTATAGGGTGGATGGAGGGTGTGTGGTTCCATGCTGCTTCAAAGATTTCTTCTTTGAAGTAGCAGGAACACAACTGGGCTGGGTGGTGCTTAGTTGGTTCATCGTGATACAGCTGAAATATTGTTGAAAGTGACGTTAAATTCTATTCACTCCTATTAAATTAGAGAAACATGTCTTCACAGGCAAAAATTTACCATAGACATGGTTTCAATGGACCACTTCCATGCAAAACAGATTTTTATTAATCAATATTGTTTTTTTTTCATGGCACTTGGGGATTGAAAATGCTTCTTTCAACCCAGGCTTAGACAAGAAATATAGGTTTTAAGCCTTCAGATATGAAGTATACCGGGAAGCATAGACAGTGTTTGGCCAGTCCATCTGTCCTTCACACTTACCTTGTGTAATCATGTAACTACTCCCACATTTGTCAATATGCATTAGCATATGAAATATGATGGAGGCATAGATGTATTGTTTGACCTGTCCATCTGTCCTTCACACTTATATGCTTGTGTAATCAACTACTCCCACAGATTTTATGCCTTTGAATGAGTGTTTGACCTGTCCATCTGTCCATCACACTTATATGCTTGTGTAATCAACTACTCCCACAGATTTTATGCCTTTGAGTGAGTGTTTGGCCTGTCCATCTGTCCATCACACTTATATGCTTGTGTAATCAACTACTCCCACAGATTTTATGCCTTTGAATGAGTGTTTGGCCTGTCCATCTGTCCATCACACTTATATGCTTGTGTAATCAACTACTCCCACAGATTTTATGCCTTTGAATGAGTGTTTGACCTGTCCATCTGTCCATCACACTTATATGCTTGTGTAATCAACTACTCCCACAGATTTTATGTCTTTGAATGAGTGTTTGGCCTGTCCATCTGTCCATCACACTTTAATTAAATACATCAATTCTCACCCGAGCCAGTATTTTCTGGCAAGGTGTTTCACAATGTAGGAAAATAATTATATTTTAATTAAATACTCCCACAGTTTTCATCAGAAGCTTCGTAGACATGTTTAACATGGGTTGAAGATGTGCATGTCATATATGGGTCATTCCATGAAATGGGGGTACCAAAGTGTGACATGCAAACCAATTTTGAAAAGATGTCAATTCCTGGCTGCACTAAGTCAGGGATAATATTGATATACAGAGATTCGGAAAACATAAGAAAACGGATAATATTCCACAATTTGGGAGAAAAATAAAATACTGAAGTTGCGCGTGTAACGAGGACACCAAACTATATGCAAAATTCACCACATAACACATTAATTTAAGTGTCAAATAGAATAAAAACATGATCAAATTGTTAGAATATTTAATCCTATTCTTAGTCAGCATATTTAGTGGCATTGACTGCCTCAATCCAATCAAGTGTTGCGTGTAACATGGACACCAAAAATGGCTTCGTGTCCTTTCGCATACATCATGTGAAATCACCATACTAGGTCGCCATCAAACTATAGACTTTACCATCAAACTGATCATGGCACATGAACATTTTATATGTAAGACTGGTCTTAGTTTCACTTTCTTTCTTCTGGAATCAACATTTGTTTGTCACACATGTAACGAAGTGGCAAATGTAACTTCAGGACGCGAAATAGCACAATACTACTTACCCGCTATTTTTTGCAATTGCCTCATTATATGACACCTACTCTAAAGCATGTAAAGTGGCTCCATCAGCCATGTCACAAATTTTGGGTTCCATTGCTGCACATTGTAATTCATGCCAAAAAAAAAATAAGTAAAATGCAAGCCGAGGGTGATGCGTGTAACCACATGAAAGAGGACACGAAAGCGAGACATAAAAGTATACTCCAACTACAGCTATTATGCACACGTCGAAATCCTGTCATATTTGGTTCGATAATAGACAAGATTAGCCCAGCTCAAGAATAGTTTTGAATGACCACTGAATGACATTTTCTTGGTGACAGGTAAGAGGTAAGGTAAGTAACAACAGAGGACACCAAGCGTTACACGCGCAACCTGAATTTTGAGGGTTTCATGCATCCAGAATCGGCATTTAAGGGTGACTGATATGAAATAAACTAAAATAAATTGAAAGACATGAGCCAGATCGATACTTTAAGTTGTTTTATTGGTCAAATTTATTAGCAATTCATGCACACAGTGCAAACAAAAGCATCAATGTTGGCAATGTTTGCAATGTCACATTTTTGGGGTCCGTGGGTGTCCTCATATGCTGACACCGATGGTCCTCCAAAAGTAATGGCCGTACATATAACTAAGATGTTATCTTATGTATATCTACTTGTATCTGGCATTAACTAGGAATAAATGTTTTTAGAATCAGTGTAATATTTTAGAAAATTGACTGGTTTTAAGTTTGAGTGCTTAAAGGTGACCCCATTTCATGGAATGACCCATTTATCAGATGAAATATTATTTTTTGTCACATTTGTGATGTTTTGGATTTTGCCGATATTCTTCATCTATTCCAGTATATAGACCCTGTTCTGGTGTGATACACAGTTTTCACTGGATGCTTCTGTAACATGTAGACATGTTTAATTGGGTTTGGAGATATGCTGCATATCCTGTTTGTCCCCCGACGCCCAAAGGGGCTATAGTATTGGGGTCCGTCCGTCTTTGTTTCCGTACAATAACTTCTGGAAAACTCAACGGATTCTTTTCAAATTTGGTATGTGGGTACCTCACCTAAACATCTCACTTGGGATTGTGCACCACCTGGGGCCAAGTTAAAATTTTGTTTCTGGACAATAACTTTTGAAAAACTGAATGGAGACTGACAATGTGCTATGTGGGTACCTCACCCCAAGATCTCGCTTGGGATTGTTTTCCACGCCGATCCACCTATGGGCCAAGTTAAATTTGTTTCTGGGCAATAACTTTTGAAAAACTGAACCGATTCTCTTCAAATTTGGTATGTGGGTACCTTGCCTCAAGATCTCGCTTGGATTATTTTTTATGCCGATCCACCTATAGGTGATGCCACCTGTGTGCCAAGTTAAATTTCATTTCCGGACAATGACTTCTAAAAACCTGATCGAATTAGGACAAATTCGGTAATTGTGGGTTCCTTGTCACTGGATCTCACTTGCGTTTGCTCTCCAGGAAGCATAAATTTCAGTTCTCTGATCGGCCCTAATAAGCTGTGTCTATGAAATTTTTGGGAAAATTGGATAGATAGGAAAAACTGCGAAGTTGACTGTTCAAATGTGACAATGTGATAATTGACATGGAATTTGGATATGCTTTCTTTAGAACACAGATGTCCTGATTTTAAATGTAGCAATTCAGATATATGTTGTTTTGATTCATATCGATACACATACTGTAAAGAAATGTATGTGTCCTGTTTTTTATTTCCCTTAATAAGTTGGGATGTGTGTATTGAATTTATCATATTGTGATCTATTTATGTCTCCCCCAACTATGTTGGGGGGAGACATCTAGTGTTTGTGCTGTCTGTCTGTCTGGTTGGATGTCTGGATGGATGTCTGTCCGTCCCCTTGCCTTGTCTGCAAGATATCTTGAGAACTACCGGATGGAATTTCACCAAACTTGGATGGAAGCTTCATTGGGATAGCCCCCTCATTTGATTAGGTTTTGGTGTGTGTGCGTGCATTCATCCGTGTCCGGTGTCCGTCCGTCCGTCCATCTACTTGTACATGTATATACAGGCCTTGTCTGCAAGATATCTTGAGAACTACTGGACGGAATTTCACCAAACTTGGATGGAAGCTTCAGTGGGATAGCCCCCTCATTTGATTAGGTTTTGGTGTGTGTGCGTGCATTCATCCGTGTCCGGTGTCCGTCCGTCCGTCCATCTACTTGTACATGTATATACAGGCCTTGTCTGCAAGATATCTTGAGAACTACTGGATGGAATTTCACCAAACTTGGATGGTAGCTTCAGTGGGATAGCCCCCTCATTTGATTAGGTTTTGGTTCGTGTGCGTGCATTCATCCGTGTCCGGTGTCCGTCCGTCCGTCCATCTACTTGTACATGTATACGGGCCTTGTCTGCAAGATATCCCGAGAACTACTGGATGGAATTTCACCAAACTTGGATGGAAGCTTCATTGGGATAGCCCCCTCATTTGATTAGGTTTTGGTGTGTGTGCATGCATTCATCCGTGTCCGGTTTCCATCCCTCTGCCCATGTACTTGTACATGTATATGTATATATGTATACAGGCCCTTTCTGCAAGATATCTGAAGAACTACTGGACAGAATTTCACCAAACTTGGATGGAAGGTTCATTGGGATAGCCCCTCATTTGATTAGGTTTGGGTGTGTGTGTGCATTTATCCATGTCCATCGTCCGTCCGTCCATGTGTATACAGGCCTTGTCTGCAAGATATCTTGAGAACTACTGGATGGAATTTCACCAAACTTGGATGGAAGCTTCAGTGGGATAGCTCCCTCATTTGATTAGGTTTTGGTGTGTGTGCGAGCATTCGTTCGTGTCCAACTTCGATGGCAGCTTTATCGTGATGGCCTCCTCATCTGATTAGGTTTTGGTTTGTTTGCGTGCATCCATCTGTTTCTGATGTCCAGCTTTGTTACATGTATGTACAGGACTACTCTTGTCTACAAGATATGTGGAGAACTACTGGATGAAATTTCACCAAACTTGGATGGAAGCTTCATTGAAATGGCCTTATGATCTAATTAGGTGTTGGTGTGAGCTAGTGCTTGTGTGGGTCCATGTAAAATGTGCTTATCTGTCTGTCCAATTTCTGTTCACTCCATATCTTGGAAACTACTGAAGGCAGATGCATGAAACTTCTATACGGTACAGCATGTATACTATAGGTGTGGCTCTTGTTTTGCATCTTTCCTAATGTGATCAGTTTCGAAATAGTTGATGCTTCACAATTACATGTATTCCACATCGGTTGGACGCTGTAGATGGCGGCAATCCACTCATTGCTATATAAATCCCGACTCCTCACTGGGTTACTGCAACAATGAAAATCGCCTCTTTGTAATTAATATTTTAGATGCGCAGCTTTGTTTAGGATACTTATTGCTACATTCATTTTATAGCACTTTCCCTTAAATTATGTGCCCACTCAAGGCAAGGTGGGAGGTTGGGGGAGACGTATGTTTTTGCTTAAAAAAACAACCAGCATAGGCTTCATGCTGGAGCGGCAACTCAAGGGTCAAAGCGGAACCTCTAGTTACTTTTGCATGCATGGGAGGTGAAAGCTACAGATGATGCATTTTCATATAATTGAAGCTAAACATTCTTATGAACTACTGACAGTACTGTTGATCATCTCAGTGAGCAGACTGAGAATCGTTTAGCATGAACTGTTATGTGCAGGTCAAATTATTGAATTTTTCCATAATCATTTCCAAAGTGGGCTAACGCAGACATAAGTTCTAGTCTTGTCCTAGTCTGGTCTAGCCCTTGGCATAGTGAATCCCTTCCTAGCTCGTGTGGTAAATAGCTCCATGGCGATATGAACTAACAGTCATAAACAGTCAATGTTTGAACTCACTCAGGTGTATAGTTCTGTGGGTGCATGACCACTTAATTTGATACCAATTCAGTACTGCCTGTATGACCATGCACAGTATGTACAGGACTTGATGATCTTCAATGCCCTGGTATATGTACATCAGTACATTGTTGGTTCAGTAGACCAGTTTAAAAAAGGAAAAAAATCATGGGCCAAATCCCACTGACACATTAAAGGGGAAAACAACATTTGAAAAAAATACATGCATTATGACTCGCTTTACTGTTTAAAAACAGTAGAAAGGTTATCTAACATCCCCCATTACTACATACTGCACACATGATGAAAATAAACACCACTGACATGAGATCAATACATTGAGCTCATTCAAGTCCGTAGCAAACAACTCCTACAGTTTCTGCATGGACAGTGTTATAGCTGAATTCAGTTGCCCATGTTTTGCGTTCATCCGTCAGTCCATTCGTCCATTTCTGTTCAAGGGTTTACAGCTGACAGAGAGATATTTGTTGTGTACTAATTTACTGCTCAGTATGAAAGACGACCAACACGCCTAGAAATCTCTACCTATCAAGGTTCAACTTCAAGAGAATAAAAGCTTGCAAAACCATTAAAGTTTTTCACAAAACCTAGGCTAGCGGCCAAACCATGTGTCTTAGGAACATTTTTTTTTACATATTCGTGATCGCCATATAATATTTCATATATTTCATACCTTTCTCCATCCAAATCTGTTACTTCGAAATCCAATAATTTTGAGTGGTCGATCGGAGCGGTAGCCATCTTGTTCCATGCAGAAACTGTCAAAATAGAATTTGAGAGACCTCGACCCATTGATCATCTGTGTCAAGTTTCCCATCAATTGATTCAGAGGTTTTTAGAGGAGATGATCTTAAAAGGTTTGGGGTTAAATCCAATACGGCCACCCAACCATTCAACCAATCAACAGCATTTTCTTTCAATGCAACAGACCATGCAGTAGCTTAGAAATCTGTGCCTGTCCCACTAGTACAAGATAAGCCCTTGCAATTTGGTAAAGTTTTTCACAAAATTCAAGATGGCGGCCAAACCATGTGACCTTGGAGCAAAAGTTTTATCTGTGCCAAATTTTGCATCAATTGGTTCAGAGGAGATGATCTTAGGAGGTTTTGGGTTAAATCCAATATGACCATCAAACCGTCCAGCCAATCAACAGTTTCTGCTTTCAGTGGAACAGACCATGGCCTTTCCGATATATCGCAGTAGCCTAGAAATCTCTTTTTGAATGGAAGATTGAGAGACCTTGATCCTCTGATCACCTGTGCAAAGTTTCACATGTACTGGTTTAGCGGTTTCAGAGGAGAAGATCTCCAAAGGTTTTGATCTCAAGCCAAGATGGCCACCAAGCCATCTGACCAATCAGAATCAACTTGGTGTATGCACTAGAACTCGTCCCACAGAAAAAATCCTGCAGATTTGGGCTTAATTCGACAAATCATTTTTGAGATATCACTGATACAAAATCGTGTAAAAAAAGAAGAATAATTTGAATGATTTTAATAGGGGACTGGTCTCCCTCCCCGCCCCCCCCCCCCTCTCTAATAACAATACCAGTAACAATAGGTGACCAGCCATATGGCTTGGCCACCAATAAACTAGATCATATATACACTACAGTACAATATAGAGAGCATTTTACGGCTAGAATGATTTTGGCATTAGGTTTCTATACAGTATTATTGCGAGGAAAATGTTCCTGTGTTATTGGTGAGGGTGGTAAATTTACTCACCCCATTCATGGAAGGACGGTTTTCTCCAGTGTAGCAAAAACTGCTGTGGTGTACGTAGAAATTTGCGCAATATGTAACATTTGTTTGCACATGACACTTAACACGCTGAAGGTTAGAATTCCGGACCATAACCTATGAAAAACAAACATATTTTTTTCTTAATGTGGTATGTGGGAACCTCGCCTCAAGATATGGCTTGAGATTGTTTTTTAAGCCGATTAGCATACAGGTGGCGTCACCTGTGGGCCAAATTAAAATTTCGTTTCCGGGTAATAACTTTTGAAAACCGGAAAGGATCCTTTCCAAATTTGTTATGTGGGTACCTTGCCTCAAGATCTAACTGGGGATTGTTCAGTTTTCATGCCGATGGGCCTATAGGTGGTGTCACCTGGCTGGGTGCCAAGTTAAATTTTTGCTTCCCAACAATAACTTCTGAAAATATGAACAGGTTCTTTCCAAATTTGATATGTGGGAACCTTGCCTCAAGATCTCATTTGAGATTATCATGCCGATACATCTTTAGGTTGTGCCAAGCCAAGTGTTCTTTTCAGGATAAATTTGGTAATTGTGGGTACCTTATCACAGGATCTCGCTTAGGATTGCTTTCCGTGCTGCGTACTGAACGTTATGCTTCCAAGCCAAATCGGTAGTTTCGACATGGGAGACTGCAACTGCTGGGATTTTCATTCATTATTGTATATAGACCATGTGCTAAAATGAGTTCCAGAATTCTTCTAGGTACTAATTACTATGAATTGATCTTCACCACACATTTTCCATCCTTACAGTCTATTGAAATGAAAAAAACCCAAAACAAACACCATAAAATCTAGCATAATTCAGTTATCCTCCATTCATGAATTCAGCAGGTAGAAGAAGCACACAAGTTCTCTTAATGCTCACTTTATTCAGTTTATCATATTTTTATGGCCCCTCATTCTTTGTAATGCCAGAAAATGTACATTGCTTGGTAAGAAATCGAATATTGACATCAGCTATCATGTCACCTGCACAACCACCAGTATGGAGCCTCACTCCTAGTAATAATTTGTTGTGAAGTTATATATTTATGTGTCAGTAATATTGATCAAGGCTCAGAATCTCCGTGGATGATATTATTAGGCTCAGCTATCTGCCCCGGCTTTCACAGAATGCAATTACACCTTGGGAGTTCCCTGAAAACCATTATGCTGTACCGGATAGCCACACACTGCATGTGGTCCCAGCCTAGCTCCTGTTAGATAATGTATGACAATATCATATTGCCTGTAGGTACATGTATAGTCACAGAAGCTACTGATCTATACAGCTGTATATATGTACATATTTGGTGGGGAACATGTATTCATATTTCAGTTAACTTAACAATGTTCAGCATGTACGTCAGCAATAAATATGTATTTGCCAATTTTGGTTACATGTAAAAGAAAAACAGTTACTCGCCTTCCCTCCCTTTCCTTCCCCGTCATGATATAGCTGGAAAAATGTTGAAAGCGATGTTAAACCCTATTCACTCACTCACTCACTCCCCTCATACTGTCATACACCCCACGTGTACTTTTGCCACTCATCTTCACCCAACCCAACATACCCTTTTCCCACCCACTCCCACCCCATACCACCTCCACCCCACCCCTCAAGTATTCTCTTCCCACCGATGTCCACCCTAAATTTACCCTCTTCCCACACACCACATATACCCTCTTGTCTTCCCACCCACATGCATTCTACATATACCATCTTTCCACCCACTTTCACCCTACTTGTACCTTCTTCCCATCCACTTCCATGTCGTATACCTATTTTCCACCTCACATATACCACCTTCCTTGAGAACCCACATGTACCCTCATTCCACCAACCTCCACCCTACATATACTCTTTCCACCCACCTCCGCTCCACATATACCCTTTTCCCACTCACCTCACCTATTACCGCGCCCCATCTACCTCAACCCCATACCACTATCCACCTACCCACCTCCACTCCATACCACCAATCACCCACCCACATCCACCTCACTCAACCATGTACCATTCTCCTATCAACCTCCATACCATCCACCCACTGCCCTCCAACAAGCCATATATCCCCTTCCACCTGTGGGTATCTCCACCACATACTATCCTCCTCAGACCCACTTGCACCATATACAATTCTCCAGGATAACTGAACAGGCATGATAACAAAGAAACTAAACATGAAATATCTCATCATGATTTCATGCTGCACAAAATATGCTGACTGCTACAACTGCATCTACATGTATCTAACCATGTTATTATGTTCGTGTGGATTTCCTTTCCTGCAGGCGTAAAATAATTTGTCTGCGTAGATTTGATATTGACACTATGGTGTGCTGTAACATATCCGTGGAGAATGAAGCTATACACTGCCAGTGTATGAGGGATAAAGAACTAAACACCACAGGCTTATAGAATACCAACACCAGGTTATCAATCATTATTGCTCGCAGTGTTGTAAACTGCTCTCATATTTCCAACAAATTTGACATTGATTGTCTCACTCAGCACTTGGATGCCAGAAAATGAATGAATTCTTTATAATGTTTTTCTTGGACTATCAATCTTTGTATTCATTTATTCGTTCCCTCTAAATTATTGTCTATCATTTTCCTTCTGGTTTCAGTCGAGCCCACACAATCGTCGGAATTACGTTCATACAGAAAACAAAAAACGCAGCCGGAGAAGAAATGTCAAAAACTGCTGTTATCAATCTGGTGGACTTGGCTGGAAGGTAAAATAGTTTGGCTGGTTTCTTCTCTACAATCTGTCTTTATGTTTAGAAATTTGTATCACATATGCAATTAAGTTAACAGTTCTTCAAATCCTTTTGCTCGGAGAATAGCATTGATATGTACACGACATTGCCCGACTGAATCTCTCAGAAAAGAATCCCCGATATATACTTTTGCTTGTGTTCAATTCAATTTGTGATAGTCAGTTTGAGGTAGAAGAATTTTTGCAAAATTAAGTATACGGTACATCTATTAACCCTTGTACTGTCAACTCCGTGTATACACGTTGCTAAACTGGCATGTTCTCAGTGTCGACACCATCAGACGTTTGATCGTCTTTCTAAACAATTTGGAGCCACGTGTGGAAAAATCAAACCAGTCACTCCAACTAAAACGTATTATTCCGTTAAATATTTCATGTGAGTTTGGTGTTTATTACTAAAAAAGACACTTGGTTCTGTGAAGATAATCTACAAATGTAAAACAGAGCATCATTTATTCAGAAAAGTCAGTTGAAACGCATAAAAATGCACCTTGTTTACAACCTCTTCCAACAAAATCCAGGAAGACACCCTCCACATTCGAGATCTATATCAAATTGAAGGGCAACAACTCTGCTTTCATTCCCATACAAGCTATTCGTGTCACATAGTGGGAATGCGTCGATGTTATTGGGTAAAATGGTTATGTGCTTTGGATCTTTTCCATTCAAACCCGCGAAAAATTCTGATCACCTGACGTAACCCGACTTCCTGATTGGTCAAACTGGGTCATTAATATAAAATATTGTTGAATATGCATGCGCCCTGGCCGAATTCGACAGTCATAACATGGCGTTTGCTTTCGGTGAGCGAAGCCACATGTCACCTACACAACAGGATTTTTACTGATTTACATGGAAAAAAAATTCAATATTCGTTATGTGCTACAAGTGATCAGGAATACATACAGTACGCCCAAGAATTAAACTGGTCACTGCTCGCGAAACGTTGGGTTCATCTTTCACGAAACGTTCGCGAAAGCATGTGCGAAAGGTTGATAATAACTTACGATGATTTCATATTTATTTCAAAGCTTTCGCGAAAGGTAAATACCTTTCGCGAAAGATAATTCACGATCATAACTGACGTAAAGCGATCCGTATTTGACAAGACAAGATGACAACAAATCACATGAATTTGAAATGCGGGAGTGTTGGGTCTTTTTATGCGGGTTATGTTTTAGGACCACTATTCTCGATTTCACCCAGCAAGAATTTCCTGCAACAAAATTGAGTTTCAGGAACGAAATAGGCAGAAAATACAGTTTACGAACGGAGCAAAAGAAAATCTCCATTCACGTTGTCGTCGTTGTTGTTGTAGGCCATGTGCGTATGGAATACGGCACAGCTAAAAGTTTTGTGCCTTACTTCCCTAGTTTTAGTGAACGCTTCCAATTCGATTCGTCGGGAACCGTGCAATGCATTTCTTTATGCTAGAAAGTATGGGTTTGCGATTAATACGAACGGGTCACGGGGTGGAAGTTTCCAAACGACCACGAGGGATGACAGCTACAACGCCCGACAGAACTGCGCAGCAGAGACGTGTGCCAGCAGTCCGCTACATCCCGTACCGTTTCGTTTCAACACGAAATATAAGGTGAAATGTCCAGCTATACCAAGGATTGAAAATACATCAAAACCAAACGTACAAATTGTCTGAATAAAGAAGTTTCACGTGTGCATGACGAGAGCTGCAATCAATCATGATCGGGTTGTCTAGAGCATTGACTGGTCTACGGTTGAGCTTGGTATTTATTATGGCCGTCTTGAATTTACAGCCGTTTGGTTTCCTTGCGTGTACAACGTTTTCGGAAATTGCAAATTTAATTCTCGTAGGATACATTTTCTGCAATAAAATGCAATTGAAGGAAAATTTAACACTTTCATTTCAAATTGTGTCGGGGGAATTTCAAATTCAAGTCTTAGAAAAACAACAACAAAAAAATGCCTAAAGTACCACTTTTTATTAATCACACCAATTTTCCTCTAGAATTATATCATATCTCGTTGATTTGAATCATTATCTTGAAACAAAATGCCGCTGCCACTGCAATATAAATGCATCCTGTTAAAGATGAAAACTTTAAAATAATGAGTGTTTATTCTTCATGTGATGAAAACTTTTTTAAAAATGAGTTTTTTAATTCATGGGATGAAAACTTTCAAAAAATGACTTTTTGCAGACATTCGGGCGTGCTGAAAGAACTGAGTTAGTTCTGTTGAATTTGGAAACTGAGTAGATGATTTTTTTTGTCAAGAATAACCCCTGTTCCGCCAATGAAGCAATAACATTTTTTTAAATGTCTGCTCAGAGTTGTTTCCCCTCTTCATAGCAACTGGACACGTCTCTTATGAACGGCTGGCTGACGCCATGTTTCAGATCGGGCTTCATGCACTGCGATGAGTTCATTTGGATGTGAAAGATTTCAGTTACAAAAACAAGCCATACAGCATGATGAACTCAAATAAGGGACAGATTATGCGACTTTTTGACTAGATGAATACGGTGATACAGCTCCCGATTTTACGATCTCGATTTTGGGTGAATAACGGTTTGCTCATGGACTGACGAAGAAAACCGGTAGGCCTACATCGTCGTGATTTTATAGTTGCAATTCATTCGCAAAATAAGGTATATGGACCTAATTAATGCCATTAAAAACAAAACACACGAGCAAATGAAAAATAAATAGTTGACAGACAAGAATATAAACATTTTACGACATGTACTTCCTCAAACATCGTTCGCGTATTCCTTTCGCGAAAGGTTCAATTCTGACATTTTCTCGCGAAAGGTATGGCGAGAGGTACTGGCGAATCGTTCGCGAAACGTTCGCGAACGGTTCGCGACATTTTTCGGATATCCTTCGCGAATTTGACCAGTTTAATTCTTGGGTGTACTGTACCATTACATCTGTAAGAATTTAGACAAGTTATTTAGTCGAGATGAAGCAAAACAGACCGTCCAACGGTAGTATTCTGAACGTGATAAAATTCCTTACGTGATTTTTTCGGTACACAAAATTTGCCGAATTGCGATTCCTGAATATTTCTAAAGCTGTAAAATGCCAAATATGTTCTGAATGTATGTTCAGGGTTTCAAATTCATGTATCGTGCATCAAATACCATCCATTATTTCAATTTATTTATCAATTCCAACGACTAGACAGTCACTGTTTTTGAGCCCATTTTGAACAGTTCAACTCTGCTTGACAGCCTGGCACTCATACTTCGACCAGCGTATAAGGGTCCAACAGGACTAGGATTAAGTTTTGAAGGATAAAATAAATATTTAGTGTGTCAATGGTCCAACCTGTCATGATGTGTTAACAGAGACACTTACAGATTTAAAAGAATAGCTTATCCTTGATGCAAGCATGACTTGTGAATCAACAGAACTGATACATTAATCTTGTAAAGGAAAACAGCTAAACATATACCACATTCCATTTTACAGCGAGCGTGCCGATGCTACAGGGGCAACAGGTGATCGTCTCAAGGAGGGAGCTGCCATCAACCAATCTCTGTCCTGTTTGGGTAACTGTATAGCTGCCCTGGCTGATCAAAGTGCTGGCAAAAATGTCCGAGGTTAGTCTGATAGATTAGAACTGTGAGGCAAAACTTCACTGCCTGTCATTGTGAATATTATTGGGGTTTAAATTGAAGATTTTTCAAGTTACATACTGCTCCCTGGTTTAGGGTTTCAGGCTTAACAATGTGTTCAGTAATTGGACTCCATAAAAAAGCAGTTTTATTAAGAAAAGACCCAGAATTGAGGCATAAAATCCTATGAATATTTCAGAGCATGGATAAAAATGTATCTTGCACTAAGTTGTAATCTTGGCCTTTTTAGGGAAAAACTGAATAATTTGGGCAACCATTACAAATAAGATGCAAAAGCGGATTTTGTCTGGGGTTTTTTGCAAATTATTGTAATTCAAGTATACTGAGAATAGCTGGCAAATAAAATTGCTCGTTGTACAATACGTATACACTTTTTCGGATGTTATTTGATTTCATCAATGTATCTTCCATAACAACCATAAAATATGTATAGAGTATAAGTTTTCAATTTATAATTAACCGACACAACTATATAAGATATCTGCTGTGTTGCTTTCCAGTACCTTTTCGAGACTCTGTGCTAACAAAACTGCTGAAAAATGCTTTAGGAGGGAACAGCAAGACCATCATGGTGAGATTGAATAGAAATTATATTGCACATGTTCTTCTAATTGCTTATTCCTGTTACCTAGCCACTCCGTATAGTAATGATTATCTAACAGTACTTTTGATAATCCTTCATTGTGTGTTGGAATGGTTTTCAATCGCTCATTTTGTCTCTGCAGTTGAATCACAATATTACGTTTCATTCATGAAATATCATTAGAAAAAAAAAGATCTTTGTTGTCCTATATTTTCAAGGAAAAATATATATTCCAGGCTGCAGGACAACAGTTGACAAAAGCATGATTGAAACTCAAATGATATTTAGTTTATGTTTCCCCTCTAAAACACAGGTCTGTGGTTTTGCGATGTATTGACCTTATTATTTATTTTTCACACACTTCTATCTTCAGATAGCAGCTGTCAGTCCTGCTGATATCAACTTTGATGAGTCCTTGTCCACCCTCAGATATGGTCAGTATTTTACAATTTCCTCCCAATGTGTAGCCAGTGTGTTAACAATTCTATAGTTTTTACCCCTCGGCCTAGGGGTATTGTCGTCATCATGTACGGCTGTCCGTACGTCCGTCCGTCCGTTACCGCGATATCTACAGAACCGTTTCATGCATGGCAACCAAACTTGTTACATCTATTTATCTTCACATAAATCAGAAGCCTATCGAAAATGAGTCATCTCGGACAATATTTTGCAGAGTTATGCCCCTTTTTACAAATAAAAATCCATTTATGATTTGTTATTGTGATAATTTCAGAACTGTTCCATATACAACATCCTAACGTGATACAGTTGTTTCTCTTGACCTGAACTAGATGCCTATCGAAAATGAGTCGTGTCAGAAAGTATTTTGCAGAGTTATGCCCCTTGTCTAATAAAATCCGTTACCGCGATATCTACAGAACCGTTTCATGCATGGCAACCAAACTTGTTACATCTATTTATCTTCACGTAAATCAGAAGCCTATCGAAAATGAGTCATCTCGGACAATATTTTGCAGAGTTATGCCCCTTTTTACAAATAAAAATCCATTTATGATTTGTTATTGTGATAATTTCAGAACCGTTCCATATACAACATCCTAACGTGATACAGTTGTTTCTCTTGACCTGAACTAGATGCCTATCGAAAATGAGTCGTGTCAGAAAGTATTTTGCAGAGTTATGCCCCTTGTCTAATAAAATCCACTAATTCCTATGTTAAGTTTGCATATAATTTCTATATCATGTTTGTATACTATCACATTTATTTATTGATTGGATGACTGATTTATTGATTTATTCTCTTACACAATGCGAAGAATGCCTGCAAATCTGTTTTGAAAATGACACTAGATGCCTATCGAAAATGAGTCGTGTCAGAAAGTATTTTGCAGAGTTATGCCCCTTGTCTAACAAAATCCACTAATTCCTATGTTAAGTTTGCATATTATTTCTATATCATGTTAGTATACTATCACATTTATTTATTGATTGGATGACTGATTTATTGATTTATTCTCTTAGACAATGCAAAGAATGCTTGCAAATCTGTTTTGAAAATGACATACATGTGCCATTTAGTATACATGTACTGTATTTATCTAGCCATGTGTACTGTTGTTTTGGTGAGACATCGATACAGCTCTTTCAATTTATTCCAGAAACAAATTAATTTAAGGGGAGGAAAACTTTTTTTTTTTCAAAGAAAGTACACTTACAATACCAGGGGTAAATACTTCTTCCCACAAGCCAATCAATTGGTAGAGACACCCTTACATTATAATAGCTGGGGTTCAGAGCCGAGGGGTTTCGATAGCGCAGCTTCATGTTCTTTGTTGATTGAACCCCCAAACAGTCTATAGGTGCCCTTCAGATTTGGAAAATTATGTTACCTAAAAATTGGAATGTTTTTTTCTGGAATTTTGCATACTTTGACAATTAGGCATACATTTAAAAAAAAAGAGCCATTATTTTTTAAAGTTCAGAATCATCAACAATGTCTGAACAGCTTTATTCATGGCACATTGTCTATGCAACAAATAACATTATTGTCCCCCGCCGCAACGCGGCCGGGGACTTTAAAATGGTTCTTGCTTCTATGTGTCCGTGCATGCACGGACATGTCCGTGCAAATACTTCGTAAGCAATAACTTCTAAATGCTTTGTCGGATTCATCCGAAATTTGGCATCTGCATTCTTTGCGACAAGACGTCTCTTGGTATTACGTTTCAGCAAGATCCGCCTGTAGGTGGCGCCACTGGGGTCTTGCTTCTATGTGTCCGTGCATGCACGGACATGTCCGTGCAAATACTTCGTAAGCAATAACTTCTAAATGCTTTGTCGGATTCCTCCGAAATTTGGCATCTGCATTCTTTGCGACAAGACGTCTCTTGGTATTACGTTTCAGCAAGATCCGCCTGTAGGTGGCGCCACTGGGTCTTGTTCCAATCTTTAGTGCATGTCCGTGCAAATACTTCGTAAGCGATAACTCCTAAATGCTTTGTCGGATTCCTCCTAAATTTGGCATCTGCATTCTTTGCGACAAGACATCTGTTGGTATTACGTTTCAGCAAGATCCGCCTGTAGGTGATGCCACTGGGTTTTGTTCCAATCTTTAGTGCATGTCCGTGGATGTTCGTGCAAATGCTTCATAAGCGATAACTCCTAAATGCTTTGTCGGATTCCTCCGAAATTTGGCATCTGCATTCTTTGCGACAAGACGTCTGTTGGTAGTACGTTTCAGCAAGATCCGCCTGTAGGTGGCGCCACTGGGTCTTGTTCCAATATTTAGTGCATGTCCGTGCAAATACTGCGTAAGCGATAACTCCTAAATGCTTTGTCGGATTCCTCCGAAATTTGGCATCTGCATTCTTTGCGACAAGACGTCGCTGGTATTACGTTTCGGCAAGATCCGCCTGTAGATGGCGCCACTGGGTCTTGTTCCAATCTTTAATGCATGTCCATTCATGTTTGTTCAAATCCTTCGCGAGCGATAACTTTCGAACAATTTGTCGGATTTCTTCGAAATTTGGTAATTTATGCATTCCCTGCGACAAAACACCATTGGTGATGCGTTTCAGCAAAATCCACCCGGAGGTGGCGCCACTAGAGTTCATTCCATTATTCCATGCTGCAAGTGATAACTTAGAAACACTTGGTCGAATTTCTTTGAAATATCCTACATATGTACCTTTCTGGGTAACATGAGAAACGTTGCGGCTCATCGGATTCTTCTCAAATTTGGCATGCATGTACCATGCCAGGAGCTGTTGCTTGGGATTGCCTTTCGCTCACTTGCACTCACAGGTGGCGCCACCTGGTGGCAACATTACAAATTCGTTTCCGGGTAATAACTTGAGAACTGACCATCGGATTCTTCTCAAATTTTGTATGAATGTACCGTGACATAAGATGTCGCTTGATAATGCATTTCACTGACTTGCGCCTAGAGGTGGCGTCACCTGGTGTCAAAATCTAAATTTGGTTTCTGGGCAATAACTTGAGGACCCTCATCGGATTCTTCTCAAATTTGGTATGCAGATGTCCCCACGATACCATGTTCCTTGGGATTGTATTTTTCCCGCTTCTGCCTACAGGTGGCGTCTCCTGGTGGAAAAATTTGTTTCCGGGCAATAATTTGGCAACTGCTCATCAGATTATTCTCAAATTTTGTATTCATATGTGACCCACCCCAAATAACATGAACACCGGTGGGCATCTAGTACCGGCAATATAACTTGAGGACCCCTCTTCAGAGTCTCAAAGTTCATATGCCGATACCATGACATGAGATGTCATTTGGGATTGTGTTTTGCCTGCTTGCACCTACAGGTGGTGACTCCTTGTGGCAAAGTCTAAATTTGGTTTCTGGGCAATAGGTTGAGGATGCCTTCATATTCTTGTCAAATTTAGTTTGCAGATAATATGCCATGAGTTGTCTCTTGGCATTGCATTTCGGTTACATAATTTTCATGCTACATGGTAAAGAAAATATATTACAGTAGCAATCAACATTCAGTCAGCCATTCGGAGTTGATCTGAAAACCTGGGAAGGTGGAAAGACCCCTCTGCTTCTTACGCCTGTGAAGTAGCTGTTGCCATCCTCATGAATATCTTCTGAAACCGACAGCGCTTATAAATATTGCTGCCATTTTGGCGGGGGACCTAGCATCCTCTGGCTGCTTGTTATAATAACCAATGGCTTGTCAACCGGGTTAAAAATAGTTAGTCCACCTGCACCTTCCAGTACAAGCAAGGGCTGTCCCAGAAATTGTTATGCCACATTATGCTACTATTCTTCAGCCGACAGAGCAAAGCAGATCAAGACAAAGGCAACGATTAATGAAGACCCGACTGCCCAGCTGATCCGAGAACTGCAGGAGGAGAACGAGAAGCTGAAAAAAATGATAGACTCAGGCAATTTGGTGATGATACAGGGAGATGATGAGAATGATGACGATATGTCAGAGGAAGGTGAGTCAGACGGATAACATTTTCCTGTTTCGTCTCTTACGGGTGTAATGAAAAGTTTTCATATTGTATATTTTATATATTTCATGGGTTTAGTTAATGATGGAAAAATCATCCTATCTACTTTGTTTGGTTTTATTTGAAGTATCTTTTCTTCTAGTGGCTTTAGAAAAGTGCTCCAGACTTGGTATTTGAAACCTGACTGATGTCAGAAATGAAATCCGCATTGCTTATCTGCCCTTGTTTGACACTAGTTTCTGATGATCTGCTGGACCTCGATACTTGAACGTTCAAACTTCGGGTGGCAGATCTGACTTAGCGTCATAACCAAGGAAAGATAAACGATGTCTCAGTTCCACTGGGCTTGGGGGATACCAACTTTTTGAAAGTTTATGACAGAAAAAAATTCTTCAAATTAAACCAAGCGAAGTAGATGTAAAATATAATAGGAGACTCTGAACACCTTTTAATTCTACCTTAAAGGAGTACTTACCTTAGTTTTGAGTGTGACTATATTTATCAACAATCGTATTATATAAAACTTGTTGATAAAATGCGAAATGAAAGAAATATTGAATATTTTGTTGCTCGGCACGGCGTGCACTGGGCGCCGCCATTGCACCACTGCGTGACGTTTTTAGATGAGCGGAAGTGAGTGTATACTCATCTAAAAACGTCACGACGTCATGGAGATTTAAGGTTGATCGTGTTGGTCATGCCGATAATTCACACGAGAAGGAACTCAGTAAATCCACTGACTTTCTAGTTGATTTTAGTAACTCAAGTGTAATCATGAAAATGTTTACAAACTTAGAAGCATCGTCATTCAACCCAAATCACTGCACAATTGCAGAGGGCACTCTTTTAGTTTACCGCTCAGCTTCAAATTTTGTGCAAATTGAATCGGGAAAGTCTCAGTTGAAAAAACTTTGGGAAGACATTTTTCATTTGGCAGAGATAACCTGAACCACTTTCCTTTTATGAATTACCCCCATGGGATTTGCTGCGCCAGTTTTTTCCTCGAATTAAAACTCGGACCCAGAGCAATTCAAATGTCCTTTGTTGGAACGGGGAACGTCACTGGATCAAGCATTAGCCGTGACGCTATCCTGAATGCTGACGTCATCAGTCACGTCATCACACAGGCAGCATGGCGGCGCCCACGTCGAACTCCAAGTGAAAACATGGCTTCACAAATTGTACTGAAAATGATAAGTTATCGCTCTCAACGACAGTAAAATAGTTGGTTATATTTCTTTAAGAGTCTTACCTTTGTAATAGGAACCTATATAAAATAAAGTAAGTATTCCTTTAAAGTGTTATCTGTGGCATTATCAGTATTGCATCCTGGAGCAGGGATTTTTTTAGATCAATTGGTGCATTTTTGTTTTAAAATTTTAGGAACATCTACTAAAACTTAATGAATAACGACAAAGCATTACATGATTGTTGAATGGCCGAGTTTTGTCCATGCTTTGAACTGTTTGCTGTAACAAGGCACTATTGCTATTTATCATCTTTCAAAAATCATGTCATATCATAGTTTCTCATTCAGTCCATGCTTTATAATAATGTTATAAAATCCTGGAAAAGTCCTGGATTGCTGATATCACTAAAGAGTGGAAACCCTGCTTCATAAACTATGGTTTGCAGAATATGAAAACTACAATCCTTGTTGTTACAGTTTAATTTTTCTTCAGCTTTGCTTGGGATTAAGATTCTTATCTGTGTGTGAAAACATATGATGACGGTTAGGTATTTAAAAGCATATTTTTATTTCACTTGTTTTTCCACAGAGAGGGCAAAATTGAAAGCTGAATTAAGTGAAGAGTATGAAAGTCTGGTGACAAAAAACCAACAGGAAATGGAAGAGATGAAACAAAACTTTGAGGAGAAACTAGCAGCAGCAAGAACCGCTGGCGCCACGGTAAATATCCTAGTATGAGAACTAGTATGATCCTAGAAGATATGCCCTGGAAAGATCCTGAGGATTATTTTTTCACAAAGTGTGCAGTATTTATTAATAAATCTTCCTCAGCATTTTCAACTATTCTTTGTGTTATGTGTTAAAAAAGCAAATAAAAATGTTCTGAAGTTGAGTTGACTTTTGACCTGAATGCACACAATTGTGACTGGTTTTTGTGAAAGCTTGACTGACCATCTTAATGTAGATTAGATTAGATTATCTGAATTTTTTCATTTCTTACCTTCATTCTCTTCCTCGTCACCTTTGAACAGTGATACAATTCGTTTCATCTGAATAGACTTCCTTAAAACTCTAGTAATTCGTCGGATGATTCTCGTGTTCCCTTCACAAGCCAATCATAGTCAATGTTTTAAAATTTTGAATCAACCATTCAGTAGTTTTGAATATATCTTTGTGATTTAGTAGTGGTTTCCATGTATATATATTGTGTCTAATTTTCTGTGTTATAGGGAACCATCTCTCATGATGAGCTGATACAGAAGAGGGCCAAGGTGCCACACATATATAACCTCAATATGGATCCAATGTTGTCTGGACGTATTGTCTTCTTTCTCGACTCTCCACAGAAGGTCATTGGTGGTCACAAATCTGATCCCCCAGCTGACATTATTCTCATGGGACCAAGGTATGGTGACTTGTCTGAATGTTCCCCAGTTATGCAACACCATAACTTGGTAAATCCAAGCTTCTGGAAACCCCTGGCTGAAACATCATGCGAGTTATCTGTAATGGATTGGAGTTAACTCCCCATCCTTTGTTTGATACCAGCATTGACAGAAATCAGCGTTCAAATAAAAGAAGTAAAAAAGAGTTGTAAAGTTACAGACTGAATGTACAAGGAGTATGGCATGTATGGAGTAACTACGAGTCTTAAGTTTTAACAATGTTCATTAGAGCGGTGCAGGTCATTGTTGATGTATTTGTTATTGTAGCATTGCTGATAATCATGCCATTATCTGTGAGGAAGGAGGGAAATTCACCATGGAGTCTGGAGGTCCTAATGTCCGCCTACTGAGAAATGGTAAAGCTGTCACAGCCAAGACGGATCTAAAACACAATGACAGGTATGGAGAAATGCTGATGATATGAGACAGACCTCTAACACAATGACAGGTATTGAGTAATGTTACTAATACCAGACAGACCTCAAACACAATGACAGGTATGGAGAATGCTAATGACACCAGACAGACCTCAAACACAATGACAGGTATGGAGAAATGTTAATGATACCAGACAGACCTCAAACACAATGACAGGTATGGAGTAATGTTAATGATACCAGACAGACCTCAAACACAATTACATGTATGGAGTAACGTTAATGATACCAGACAGACCTCAAACACAATGACAGGTATGGAGTAATGTTAATGATACCAGACAGACCCCAAACACAATGCCAGGTATGGGGTAATGTTAATGATACCAGACAGACCTCAAACACAATGACAGGTATGGAGTAATGTTAATGATACCAGACTGATGTCAAACACAATGACAGGTATGGAGTAATGTTAATGATACCAGACAGACCTCAAACACAATGACAGGTATGGAGAATGCTAATGATACCAGACAGACCTCAAACACAATGACAGGTATGGATACCAGACAGACCTCAAACACAATGACAGGTATGGAGTAATGTTGATGATACCAGACAGACCTCAAACACAATGACAGGTATGGAGAATGTTAATGATACCAGACAGACCTCAAACACAATGACAGGTATGGAGTAATGTTAATGATACCAGTAGGTATGAATAATGATACCAGACAGACCTCAAACACAATGACAGGTATGGAGTAATGTTAATGATACCAGACTGATGTCAAACACAATGACAGGTATGGAGTAATGTTAATGATACCAGACAGACCTCAAACACAATGACAGGTATGGAGTAATGTTAATGATACCAGACAGACCTCAAACACAATGACAGGTATGGAGTAATGTTAATGATACCAGACTGATGTCAAACACAATTACAGGTATGGAGAAATGTTAATGATACCAGACAGACCTCAAACACAATGACAGGTATGGAGTAATGTTGATGATACCAGACAGACCTCAAACACAATGACAGGTATGGAGAATGCTAATGACACCAGACAGACCTCAAACACAATATGGAGTAATGCTAATGATACCAGACAGACCTCAAACACAATGGCAGGTATGGAGTAATGTTAATGATATCAGACAGACCTCAAACACAATGGCAGGTATGGAGTAATGTTCATGATATCAGAGAGACCTCAAACACAATGACAGGAATGGAGTAATGCTAATGATACCAGACAGACCTCAAACACAATGACAGGTATGGAGTAACGTTAATGATACCAGACAGACCTCAAACACAATGACAGGTATGGAGTAACGTTAATGATACCAGACAGACCTCAAACACAATGACAGGTATGGAGAAATGATAATGATACCAAACAGACTTCAAACACAATGACAGGTATGAAGTAATGCTAATGATACCAGACAGACCTCAAACTCAATGACAGGTATGGAGTAACGTTAATGATACCAGACAGACCTCAAACACAATGACAGGTATGGAGTAACGTTAATGATACCAGACAGACTTCAAACACAATGACAGGTATGAAGTAATGCTAATGATACCAGACAGACCTCAAACTCAATGACAGGTATGGAGTAACGTTAATGATACCAGACAGACCTCAAACACAATGACAGGTATGGAGTAATGTTAATGATACCAGACAGACCCCAAACACAATGACAGGCATGGAGTAACGTTAATGATACCAGACAGACCTCAAACACAATTACAGGTATGGAGTAACGTTAATGATACCAGACAGACCTCAAACACAATGACAGGTATGGAGTAATGTTAATGATACTAGACAGACCCCAAACACAATGACAGGTATGGAGTAATGCTAATGATAGCAGACAGACCTCAAACATAATGACAGGTATGGGGTAATGTTAATGATACCAGACAGACCTCAAACACAATGACAGGTATGGAGTAATGTTAATGATACCAGACAGACCTCAAACACAATGACAGGTATGGGGTAATGTTAATGATACCAGACAGACCTCAAACGCAATGACAGGTATGGGGTAATGTTAATGATACCAGACAGATGTCAAACACAATGACATGTATGGAGTAATGGTAATGATACCAGACAGACCTCAAACACAATGACAGGTATGGGGTAATGTTAATGATAGCAGACAGACCTCAAACACAATGCCAGGTATGGGGTAATGGTAATGATAGCAGACACACCTCAAACACAATGACAGGTATGGGGTAATGGTAATGATACCAGACAGATGTCAAACACAATGACAGGTATGGAGTAATGTTAATGATACCAGACTGACCTCAAACACAATGACAGGTATGGGGTAATGTTAATGATACCAGACTGATGTCAAACACGATGACAGGTATGGGGTAATGGTAATGATACCAGACAGATCTCAAATACAATGACAGGTATGGGGTAATGTTAATGATACCAGACAGACCTCAAACACAATGACAGGTATGGAGTAATGATACCAGACAGACCTCAAACACAATGACAGGTATGGGGTAATGGTAAGGATACCAGACAGACCTCAAACACAATGACAGGTATGGGGTAATGGTAATGATACCAGACAGATCTCAAACACAATGACAGGTATGGAGTAATGGTAATGATACCAGACAGACCTCTAAGACAATGACAGGTATGGAGTAATGGTAATGATACCAGACAGACCTCAAACTCAATGACAGGTATGGAGTAATGGTAATGATACCAGACAGATCTCAAACGCAATGACAGGTATGGGGTAATGGTAATGATACCAGACAGATCTCAAACACAATGACAGGTATGGAGTAATGGTAATGATACCAGACAGACCTCAAACACAATGACAGGTATGAAGTATTGCTAATGGTACCAGACAGACCTCAAACACAATGACCTGTATGGAGTAATGTTAATGATACCTGACAGACCTCAAACATGATAGATATGGAGTAATGGTAATGATATCAGACAGATGCGAAGTTATTCATTTATCAAAAACGACCTTTTCCGCCTTCATTTCAAAGACATAGTTATCCTATGTCGAGTTGATAGAATTTTAGACTGAGACCATTCACAATAATATTTTGTTTCCATCAGTGAACTTGAGAAAAGTTAGGTAGGAATTGTTTTCCTTTGAACTTTTTTTTAAATTTCACCCTTTTTGCATAGTATTCCACAACTTTCTTTCAAAAAATGGGAAAACCAAAAAGATTGCAAAACAAATTTTCAGTTGAAAATATATGAATAGGAATGTCTATGTGAAACATCAAATTACTTTAGAGTGGCTTAATGATAATAACAGTGGACTTGATAGTAGTATAGAAGCTGTTGTGGACAACAACTGGCTCTGAAAGTTAGACATTTACTTCAAAGCAAAACTTGCCAGTGTGTGATATCAAAATTTATTCCAACCTTTGAGGGTTTGCCAGGCCCAATGTAGAATGTCGTAGTAATATAAAAAAAGTTTCAATATCTTGAGTGTTACAAATCACTTAGCACACAAATACTTTAGGTTGTCTTCATGGAATGTTAATAGCAAATTCGGTTATTCACAGATTGCTACTGGGAACAACACAGTACTTTGTCTATGTCAACCCGAAAGAACGAGATGCCGCTAAAACACCTTTCAATGAAGTGACATTTGAAATGGCTCAAGAAGAAATTGCCAAGAAATCTGGTTTTGATATGAGCTCGGAAAACAAATCTCGTGGTAAGTATTTAAATTTGTGTGTAATGTATGGCAACAAATGAAAGTGGTGGTGTTTACTAAAATAAGCTAGTGTTATAATGGAGATAATTGTTGAAGAGGTCTGTATATATGTATCGGGTGATTTATTTATTCGAAACGACATGTAACATTCTCTTAAACTTTAAGCAGATGTATACCTAAAAGAATGGTACAATTTATATGTCCAAATTCTGGCCCGCTACTTATTTCACTTTGTTTGGCAGAGGAGGCCTTGTTAAAGGATGACATGATAGAGTTAATGCCTGCAATAGAAGAAGCTAACTCCATCAGTGAAGAGCTCGACAAGAAGATGAAGTTTGAACTCATGGTTGTTTCCCCTGAAGCGAGAGGGGAAGTGCGTGGTAGGACTGAGGTGGGTATAATGTCTGTGATATAAGGTATAAACTGAGTTGTAGAGCTCATCATGCCGGTAATGAGTATTGTATACCTGTAACTGAGCTGAAATTGTTTGTCCTACATTTTACCACCAGTTCCAAGACTATATGACAGTGCTCACAAAACTCGGTCGACAACTCGCCAATGGCGACTAAAAAATGACAACTGGCGACTGAATTGTTCAGTTGCTCGCCAATGTGTCGATTAAAAAATAGAGTAACTCGCCGAAGTGGCGGGTGAATGTTTGGTTTATGAAGTGTTTAGTCGCCAAAGTATTTTTGTGTTTAGTTTATCAGGCAGCGAAATCCGATCAGGCCGAAAATGTATAGGAAATAATGACAGAGAATAATGCCAACAATACTCAGACATGGGGAAAGCCTAGTCTATTTATAGAGCCCACGTGGTCTCATGTAATATCCGTGCACTTGAAACCATGTGCAGACAAGGCATGGACGAATCCTTATTTGGCGTGACACAATAATATCACGTGCTCGCCCCAGAAAAGTTAATTCCGGACCTGCTGACTGTTCTCAGCCAATGAAATCATCGTAGTAGAGCTTAATGTGAACAAATTCTATGAAACAAACTTGGCGAGAATTTGCAAGTTCAAGGTCAAGATTTCAAACGGCCCGTCAAAGAGATGGTACACCTAAATAAAGCATGACATGTGCGTTTTGACTTCAGTGTCGCTTCTAAAACAATTGTAGTTGAGTTACACCAGCTCAGTAATTTGGTATGCTGAAAGACACACGTCATGTGGCAAAAGTTTGCAGAGAAGAGTTTGGAAGTTTTGTCTCACTTGACCGACTTTTCATTCTGGCCATTTCGAATTTGCATAACTGACACACGAATGATCGTTTCATTCGCGCAAAATTTCGAGGGGACTCTGCAACATGTTTTTTTCTCTTTTGTTTTTCAAACTAACACTGGATTATCATGTTGTTGGAAACACTGATTCGTCTGTCATTTTATTACATGGAGAAGTCGTTCTAGATTGGCGAGTGAATAAAACATCAGGTCGCCAATGTGGCGAGTAAATTTTTAACCTTACTCGCCAAATGGCGGCCAACAGAAAAAAAGTTTGTGACCCCTGTATGAAGGTGGTGAACTTCATTTTAGAATTGTATGGTAACTCAAATGTTTCTATCAGTTTGTCATGTTTGCATTAGGAAGTTTATCTTGTGTGCCAGTAAATGTAACTCGATGAAGGGTGAGTGAGTGAGTATGATTTAACGTCGTTTTCAACATTTTTTCATATCACGACGGTGCCTACATGTGCCAGAACACAATTCCTATTATCCTGGACACTGATCAGCCCAGCCAGTACAGTAACTCAATGAAATTCTACATACATGTAAATCTGTATAAACTGCAGTTTGTTGCCTCCAGTTTTTGCACCATTTCGTAGAGTAGTTTCCCTTTAAATGTGATTTCTTATCATACATATATTTGTATAATTGCCTCCCCTTGACCATATCTTTTGTCGTCTCTATGAGTGTGACTCAAGCCCCTTGGATGCAGTTATCCCTCTTTGATGTAACTTAGTTACTGTGCACTGCTTCTTTTAAGTGTATCTGACTGTCATGCATGTTCATACTCCTGAAGGTAATGGTGAGAGTGGTTAACCTGGAGACCAAGTTAGAATGGATGTGGTCACGACAGAAGTTCCTCAACCGTAAATACATCATGCAGGAGATGTACCAGAATTACCAGGATGGTGATGACTGGGATCTTCCCAAGGTGAGTAATTAGCCAGACGTCAATCTCGGTCAGTCACAATGAGTGCTGTCAAGACATGCTTCATGCTATAAGATATTCTGTCACTGTAATTCTCTTTATTTGAGGTTTATGTATATTCATTTTATAACTTTATGGCAATTCAAAGGTTTTGATTCAGTAATGAATTTTTTTTTTTTTGATTTTGCAACAGGCATTCAGGGTTCTCCATTTCTTTGGGAACACCTGTACAATCATATCCAAACAGGTGTATGTGGTTGTTAACTGCCGAGCGGAGCGAGGCGTTTAAAAATTAGGCTGGGGGCCGCCAGAAACCCTAGATGCTCTGTGGTGCAATCTGAGCCATTTTGGGATGAAAATTCTAAGTTCCTAGCACAGGGTATTTTTATATAGCATTCAGCAATTAAGCTACCCCATCCCAGTCACCCCCCATTTAGCCCATGAAGCCAGATTCCTATCAAGCTTACATAACAATATCAAGCTGAACATCATGCCAAATCTACATAAAATCTTTTTTTTGAGGGGGGTATCTTTATGCTCAAAATTGTATCAGGATAATTGCAAAAATAGGTTCATTTAAAGTTTATTTCCGTGTTGACAATTAATTGTCACTTAATATGCCGTCATTGGCTTTAACGGGTGAATTTGACGACCCCGTTGTCGTTTGACATTGTTGTTGTAACTGGCACTGCATCAAATTGTTCGACATAGTCACATTTTGAGTCGCTGTCATTAATATTCGGCGGCACTGTACTGACAGCATCGCCATCCCCGTCAAAAGATCATCTTTTATTTCGTTTGAAGGCTTCGCTCAAACTCAGTTGTCGACGTACAGTCACAGAGTTAGATACAGGGTCTCACAGCGTCCTTAAAAAGGACACAACTATAAAATCAAATGACCATTTCTCCACAAAATCAAATGGCTTTATTTTAGAAAACTCATAGATTAAAAGTGAATATCAGGGGCAAAAGGCACAATAGTTTGTGTAAAACACTCAAAGAACACAAACTGACAATGTTTTGGCATGTTCAACACCATTTGAGTGATATTAGCCATTTTGCAAAATTAGTTTTTTCAAATAACGACAAAGCTATTTTCAAACAAGGACTTTGGCGAAAATCCTGCATATAACCCGGAGTCATTCTGTCGACGACTGAAACCGGAAGCCGCGTCCCAATGTACGACGCTTCTGATTGGCTCATCTATTGTATTCAACCAATCAACAGGATTATAACATCGCAAAACCCGAAACAGGCCATGTTATGCAGTGTATAGATTCCGTTACCGTAAGGTTAGAAGAAGTTTGACTTTTTCCTTTTATGATCTTTTTTTCTCATATTCTACCCTAAGCATGACGAAAATTAAACGCACGAAGGCGGATTACATTACATATTGCTTGCATTACAACCAAATTGAACTATTAGCTTTATTTTTTTCCCGAGATTTGTCCTCCGACAAGTGCACGAATACCGCCGGCTCTTATGGAGAACCCTGGGCATTTGGTTATTCTATAGTAATTTTAATTTGTCACATATTATAAATCATACACCTGCTAATTTGGTATTTAGTGAGTGAACGCTGAAAAAAGATAGCTTGGAAATTTTTATAAAGGCTACCCTAAGATTATTAACAACTGACAAGACTGAAAATTGTTTCTCTTAGTATCAGATAATAATAATTTCTCTGTTCTTGTTTCAGGAAAAAGATCCATTTGATGAGGATTTGAATGCAGAATTTCACATTGGCAGTGTTAAAGTTTGGCTTCAATCTTTGGCATACAATGTAAGCCGTTTCATAACTGATACCAATCATATATTATGTGGTTTCAACTTGGATTTCTGTTACATTTTTTATTTCATTATCTCTAAATGAATTATTTCACTGTTGCTTCAATGATAAATTCATACTATTTTTGAACACAGTTGTTTTAAAATACACTAAACATTTTTCTCTTCAATTTCATATGAAAATGACATAAAATGTTTTGGTGTACTTCTCTACCCCCAATTTAAGATTGAAAGCAAAGAACAGCTGGAAATAACAGACTTCAAGGGTGCAGAAGTGGGATTACTTAATGTAAGTAAACTCATTAGGATGAAATGTCATTGAAGTAGGCTAAATAATGTCATTATTCAATCAACTAATTAAACAACCAAACAAATTGTTATGGATACTAATCATCTGATTAATTCAGTCACATCAAAATTCTTGGACAAACTTGTATCCGTTTTTTTTCTGGTGAAGTTGATTATCGTACTCCCAAAATCAAGGAAATAACCAAGAAATGTAGGTATCTTCATGATTTTTGGATCGTTTTGTCAACTTCCTGTTCTAATTAATCTGATAACCCTGTGAATTCATGTTGTGAATTTCTCTTCCTATGATTGGATAATTACGTCGTTCATCGTAGTACAACACATCAAAACAAAGTGAATACTTGAGTAGTCCTAGTAATGTTTGCAATGATGTTCAGTTTTAAAACATTGAATCTGACTGCTAATGTTATTTTAATCCTGGCCATGAAATCTTAACCTTGATAAAGTTAACAAACTTTAATTATCGAGAGCTCAAAAAAGTTCATACAATGTTCTGTGCTACCAGCTGTACCTCCTGTCTGGAATTAAACGTTGCCTCACATCATTACCCCATGACATGATGCATCTCCTACCATTAATACCTCTTACTATAGAATGTCCAAATCCAAAAGCTCTAAATTCTGGAACATACTGCCACTATACCCAACAACTGACTTCCCATTCCTGGGGGCCTTGGAAATCCCAACTCTCTATCACTATTAAGCAATTCTAACCATCATGCGCCAAGTTTCTTCATAAGATAAGCCTTCCTTTACCCTAAGCTCAGTCAGCAGACTTGATAATCCATACAAACCCGTTTAAAGCTCATCTGACTTCAGGGAACAGTGCTACGATGGTAAATCCTCTTATAGTTCAATCACCCTGATAAATTCAAACACCTCCAATCTTATGGATAAAATTGATTTGATCACCCTCTCATACTGATGGTTATTTTTTCATGTTAACAATTCTAACCTGTATATATATTTTGTGGTATTAATGTGACCATCTACATGCAATAACTATAACTAAATGTACCTTATATAGTTGGAGATTTTACCATGTAACAAGAAGGGGAAGGAGTTTACAGAGGCGGATGATGTGTTTGTGGAAACACCTGAAGATCAAATCGGCAAAGAAATCCATTTTATCATCAAAATATTGAGTGGTCGGGGTCTACCAAATAAGTTTACAGTGAGTAGCCTAGTTAGTTGCTTTATCATTTGTATGAGATATGTTTCAACTGAAACAATGGACAATGGAAGACCTGCAAAACTTCATTTCAGCAGGAGCATAATACAGATCTTTTTTCATTTGTTGTAAGTGCTCAAACAGATTTTTTTTACAGATAATTGCACGAAGTTTATAGAAATGAAAACATTTGATCTTGTATATACCAGTATATGATAGTACTGGAGTAAAAGCTTAATAACCTACAATTTTAGCATCCAGTTTGTTTTCAGATCAATACATATTTCTTTATGTTCTGCTTCTATAGGATGTCTATGCAAAATATCTAGTCTACCATGATGACAACTACAACGAGACAAAGAAGATTGGCAATACCACTAACCCTGACTGGAACCACAAGAAACAATTTGACTTCCCAAATGTTACTGATCAAGTAAGTCCCTAGTTCTTATCAATGGATCACATTACACTGAACAGCTAATATACTTTGACTCTCACAGACATTCAAAACATGTGTTTCAAGGAAAATGACTCACATATTTGTGTCTTTGGATGCCATTGGTCCATGTGCTGGGTCAAGGTTCATGGAGCTGTGGGTGTTCATACTTAGAGGGAGAGAGGTCTAGCAGGGGTAGTCATATGCTTCAGGCCTCTTATACCTCATCAACATGTTTTCAGAGTTTAGTCGGAGTAACTTTACTTTTGCATTATGCTAAGCTTTAATATCAGTGGATGAACAAGATTTTAGTCTCTCAGGTCTTGACATGACGTTGTCACTGATCCTAACATGAGCTTGTCACTGATCGTGACGTGATGTTGTCGCTGAATCTGACACAGACTTGTCACTGATATTGGCATGAGGTTGTTGCTGATTTTAACACAAAGTTGTCACTGATTCTGGCATGACATTGTCACTGATCCTAACCGAGCTCGTCACTGATCCTGACATTATGTCACTGATCCTAATATGACTTGGCACTGATCCTGACATGAAGTTGTCACTGATCCTGATGTGACATTGTCACTGATCCTAACATGAACTTGTCACTGAGCCTGACATGGTGCACATATCTTAACATGAACTTGTCACTGATCCTGATGTGATGCTGTTGCTGATCTTGATATGTCACTGATCCTAAAAACAAACTTGTCACTGGTCTTGACATGATGTTGTTACATATTCTAACATGAACTGATCCTTATGTGATGTTGTCACTGATTCTAACTTTTGGATAACAATGTTCCAAAGATAAGATCTGAGTACACTGGGATATTTTTCGCTTTTTTGCAAAAATCTCCGCTATTATTGTCCTGTAGAGTAGCCTTCTATGCTCTAATTATAACTAATGTTTAGTGTGACATAATCATACAAACAATTCTGAAATATCTGCTATTCTTCTCTCCAGTATTACATTTTAAAAAGTCAAAAAAAGTGTCCCAGTTTGCCCCAAGTTTGGGGATCACTGGGACACCCACTGGGGTGAAGTATGACAATAATCAAAATTCATTTTAAATCAAGTATATGCTGTTATGTTTCATATGAGTTTATAACATTCAACAGCGATGGCTAAGTTACTTGCTATTTTAGACCCCTGCATCACATAAAATATATGTCCCAGTCTGCCCCGTGTGCATGATTTTTGCCGTTTTGTGAAAAACACAAATAGATACATCTGGGATAATAAATCGATACAATTAAATGGAACCTTTGTCCATCCCCTATCCAGAGTACCAAACAGTAAGGAAGTACCTTAGAAAACTTGGTATAGCAAAATATCATCCGCGGTCCTTAGAATTTATTTGGACTGTTCAAAAACTGTTTGGACTGTTTTTTTGCTACTAATTTTTTACCACTGATAGCTTTTACTTATAAACAATATAGGTGTTGTATGGGGGTGGTAGCTTTCTGCTGATAATAATGTAATGTGATTCCTGTACTTAGCATAGGAGCTAGATGGCTTGTCCCACTGTACCCCAATCTCCCCTATCCTCTGTAACAGGCTCAGTGTTACTTTTCCTTCAGTTCGATTGGGTTAAATTAATTCCAATCAGTTCTCCCACTTCACAGTAGTCCCCATTTCATGATCCCAGAATAAGCAAAACATGTAGTACAATTGTGTTGGTTTAATGTTAATTTTGTTGTGTTAAATGTTGAGTTGAGGAGTTATATAGCCAATTGTGGAGGAAGGGAGAGGGAAAGAGTCAACATGAAAGGACAGCAAGATTTATAACCCTGGACCAGAGGAGGAGTTTTCCCCCAAATATATCCTAAGTTCTTGTTTCCATTCAGTTATCAATCATTGCAAATCCCATGTTGTTGTTTCCATTCAGTTATCTCCTACTGCGAATGTGTCGTGTTATTTTTCCAGCTTATCGATTATCTCAAGGAGAGTGCAATCATGATCCAGATCTGGGGCAAACAGAAACCGTCCAAGAAGAAACGTGATGTCAACACCAAGACAGCCATGATGAATCAGGCTCTAACACGAAGCCAAGTCCACGCCACTAACACCAACACCAAGGTATGCTTGAGCAAATTGATGGATGTTCAACACATCTTTAGCCTCAGTTAAAATCCCCCTTAAATGGATTCAAGGAATGTTAAACTCAAATAATTGTTGGTAATAAATGTACCCCCTTCCCAAATTACTGTAGCAATTGTGTATCCAAAAAGTCTGCACATCCCAGTTATATTTTTTATTTGTCAGTTGAGAAAATCTATGGAATAATATGTATTTAAATGGGATTTCATAATTTAGTCCAAAGGGTTTGATTGTTATGCAGTCTCTTGAAAAAATAACTTTGATCTCTAATTTTTATTGTTGCAATTTTTATTAACTAATTTCATTAGGACAAATCCTCAAACCTGAAGTGTAGGTTGGGTCTGCTTGTCAGTTAGCTGATCTTGGTTTGGAACTTTCAGGAGCTTATATCAGAGTTACTCCGAAAGTTACCAAAATTTTCATGTGTAATATTTCCAGAGCCATGACCCAGATAAGGCGAAGTACATGATGCAAGTGGTCTTGCTACAAAAGAGACAACAACAGACGGAGGCTAAGCTGGTAAGTTTTTTGTAACATGCATATACCTTTACTTCAACATTTTTTGGTGGCCCACCTGTGTTTTGGTCAGACTTCAATGAATTTAGCGTAAGTAACAAGTCAATCTTTTCACCTTGTGAGAGAACAAGTTTTTACCCCTCGGCCAAAATTTGGCCGAAGGGTATTGTCGTCGTCATGTACGTCTGTCCGTCCGTCCGTCTGTCCGTCACACCTTTCTCGTTACCAAGATATCTTCAGAACGACTTACCCTAGGCACACCAAACTTGCAGTGCACATCCTTATGCTTGTGACCCAGAACCCTATTGAATCTGGACCTGATTGGTTAGAAACTTTGGCGGCCATCTTTAATTTATGCGAAACCATCACAGCTTTCTTGTTACCAAGATATCTTTAGAACGACGTACCCTAGGCACCCCAAACTTGCACTGCACATCCATATGCTCATGACCCAGAACCCTATTGAATCTGGACCTGATTGGTTGGAAACTTTGGCGGCCATATTTAATTTATGCGAAATCATTAATCTTGTGTATCTTAGGTACCATTTCTCTGTTCAGTGTGAAACTTGGTATAGATCATCGATGCATCAAGAAACTTCAAAGGAATGACCAAACCAGTTTCCCTGATTCGGTGAAAACCTTGGCGGCCATCTTTAATTTATGCAAAATCTTCAATGATATATATCTCTGATACCATTCAAGTGTTCTATACGAAACTTGGTATTCAGCATCGATGTATCAAGAGATCTGCAATGTATAGCCACATCAGTTCCTCTGAGTGGCGGGAAGGGTGGGCGGCCATCTTTAATTTATGCAAAATCATTAATGATCTCTATCTCTGATACTGTTCGAGTGCTCGATGTAAAATTTGGTATATATCATCGAAGCATCAATAGACTTACGATAAATGACAGTTCTGGCGTTTCTGATTGGGCGGAACCTTGGCGGCCATCTTTAATTTATGCAAAATCTTCAATGATATATATCTTTGATACCATTTCAGTGTTCTATATGAAACTTGGTATCCAGCATCGATGTATCAAGAGACTTGCAATGAATAACCACATCGGTTCCTCTGAGTGGCGGGAAGGATGGGCGGCCATCTTTAATTTATGCGAAATCATTAATGATCTATATCTCTGATACGGTTCAAGTGCTCAATGTAAAATTTGGTATACATCATCATGTATCAATAGACAGTTCTGGTTTTTCTGCTTGGGCGGAAACCTTGGTGGCCATCTTTAATTTATGCAAAATCTTTAATGATGTTTATCTTTGATGCCATTTCAGTGTTCTATATGAAACTTGGTATACAGAATCTATGTATCAAGAGACTTGCAATGAATAACCACATCAGTTTCTCTGAGTGGTGGGAAGGATGGGCGGCCATCTTTAATTTATGCGAAATCATTAGGGATCTCTATCTCAGATAATTTTCAAATGTTCGATGTAAAATTTGGTATACATCAGGCGTAAATTAAAAAAGTGTTTGTTTCGGGTAACGCGACCGACCCATCAAAATCGTGCCGACTGAAAAGTTTTTTTTACCATTAATCCATCATTTCACCTTCCGTTTTTTTCTTTTTTATAAATCGTTTCACCTTCCGTTTTGTATGCCCAGCAGTGTCCGACCGACCTCCGTCCGCGTGTTGTCTAACAAGAGCGGAAGCGAAGTACACGCATGCTTGTGAATTCGTTTCGGTAGCCATGATGTGTAATGTTGAAAGTTACCAGCTAGCCAAAAATTAGGGTTCCCGAAAGACGGCTCGGGTTTGCGGGGGGCACAGCATGGTGGTGTTGTGTATCACAGTTCGTGAGAAAAATGACATAATCACTAAAAACTCGCTCCAAGAATGCTTCCTGGAGTCGACGTGGGAGGAAGTGTTGGAGAAAATGTACGAGAAACCCCACGATAGCGTCACCGTAAGCGTGTCTGCCGGTAACAATGTTGAGAGCGAGTGGTTCCATCCAGTGTTTACTCAAACTGTCAAAACCACGTTGGAATTCGACAAAAGTATCAAGTTCGTCTGTTTACATCCATTTAATACGAGACTACACTGGTTTATTGTAATTTTCCAAGGAAATGACTATTCATGTTCCATAATGGCTGCAACATGTTGGGATTCCTTCCAGACAGACTTCTTTACAGGCATATCTAATGTTTTTCCTCCGTCCATGGACTGTGATTATGATTTATTTTCCATGATTTATTTACAATTGATATTCCGTCACATTAGTGCTCACATATGCTGATTTATTTACATTTGGTAATCCATCTTTTTAGTGGTAAAAAGAGAAAATAACAATGTGTAATTATTCCTTTTCATTTAAGCCGAATGGAGCTTTGGTGTGCAGCTGGTAGATCCAGTAAACCTCGCGCAGGCGGCGCATGGTAGTGCTGGATTCAAGAGACGGATCTGTCTTAAGAACTTCAATGATTTGATAGTTGATGTTGTTGACAGAATGACCGTGCGACCAGAAATGTCTTGGTGCAGGGTTATCACTGCGATTCCGAGTGTCGTTGAAGTGTTCTCGGATGCGTTCGTGAAACGTGCGTTTGGTTTCTCCAACATATGGTTTGGAGCAGAGAGAGCACGTGAGAAGGTAGATCACATTCTGGGTGCAGCAGTTAGCCATCAGGTTGACGCGGTAACGTAAACCAGTATGGCTACTGGTGAAAAAGCGCTTTTTGGTCAAGTTGGGACAATAGGCGCATTTCCGGTAGGTGCATGGTGTTATCAAGTTTGCATAACTCATGCCGCTGGTGCCCCTTTGGAGGGGGGGATAGTTGATCTTTGCCCTGACAAGTGTGTCTTTCAAGTTGTTGTTGCGACGAAAGGCGAGGAGAGGAGGGTCTCCGAAGGCATTCCTACAGGCTTCAGATGCTTGTAGTATTGGCCATTCATTCTTGACGATATTGTGGATCTTCAAAGCATATTGGCTATATGGAAGGATAAGTGGAGTCCTGTTGAAAGAGTTCTCCCCCGGAGTTTTGGGTTGGAGAAGGTCGAAGCGATCTTGTTGGAGCGCCCGTTGGAGGCTGTCGTGTAAAAGCTTAGCAGGATAGCCCCGGATAGTGTAAAACCGGGTCATGGCTTCTGCGTGAGTGAGGAAGTCAGTAGTGTCTGAACAAATTCTTCTAATGCGTAAGAATTGTCCATAGGGTCCAGCCTTCTTGCAGTTAGAGGGAACATTCTCCAATCAGGACTACTGGGACAGTCTTATTGATGATTTGCTATGACTCCCGAGCCCGTTACAAATAAAACTTTTATTTGCTCTTACTAAAGACAGCCTTTGTCTTCTTTTTGTCGGTCTTTTGGCCATTATGCCATACTCTAGACCCCTTAAGCCCAAACCAAGGCCTAAATCCGCTCCATTTACCACACCGGTCAACACACTAGGCCATTTTTGCTCTCTACCGGTCAACATCGGTACCCAGCAACCCACACCGGTCAACATGCCGACCCAGAAACAAATCTGCCGGTCAACATGTCAAACACCTAACAACACCGGCCAACAGCTTGGTTAGTTCTGTTTACACCGGTCAACAAATTACTCACACTTGACAACACCGGTCAACATGCCACGGGTATATAAAGCGGTCCGCAGTCACCATCTGCAAGCCTCTGATGAGATCCACACCAGATCGAAACCGGTCAGGCAACATTCAGAAGAATCCAGGTCACTCCAGGCTCTCCGACTGTACTGGTTCACCTCTCTCCATTTGTACTTAATCCATCTTTTTAGTGTTCATATATAAAGATCTGAGAACTGTAATTTATCCAGAAACAGTTTATCTGTTTGTGTTCCATCCATGGACTGTGATTTCAGGACATTGAGTTCTTAACCCTTCATATTGTGCGAATCTAGTCCTTAGTTCATTCCAGGTGGAATGTGCTCGCCGTCAATCCCATGCACATCTGAATACCTCAGTGTGTGCCAGTGTCGGCTATCGTCTCGATACATGAGATATTTTCAATGTTTGATCAAGTGTTGCTTATTGGTCTTGATGAGGAATTAAATTGAAATCACGAATGCTTATGAATCACTGTCTTGTGGCTAGTTTATAATTGCATTATTCAAATGACGTCCTCCAATTTACATGTATTCCCGACATGTATGTGTATCTCCCATTTACATGTACAAGTTACAAAAAAACAAACCAAAAAAAAAACAAAAAACGACCGACCGACCCAACTTCCATGACAGAGGGTCCGTTACCCCAAACAAACACTTTTTTAATTTTGGCCTCATCGATGCATCAACAGACTTATGTAATGAATACCGGTTTCTCTGATTGGACGGAAACGTTTGAGGCCATTTCTAATGGCAAAATTTTTCATAATCTGTATATTTGTTACTTGACTGCTTGGTGTTCCTGAAGTCTTGTTTTAAATTGAATACATTATGAATGGCTGGCGCCCAGAGCCGAGGGGTTTTCAGATGCGCAGCTTCGTATTTGCATTCTAGCTTAGTGGTTTTTCCTCTGATACCTTGATTTCAATGAAATTTAAAGGACACTGCAATGCCAAAAAACACTGCCTTTTTTGTTTTCATGGTTAAACTTACTCTCTTCATATTTCAGAAATATTTCAAAGACTTGATAGCAATGCTGGAAGACAAAGACAAGAAGAAAGTGAAGGCCTCTGTACTGAAGGACCTATACAACGCCAAATCTGCTGACCAAGCCAACAAATGTATAAAAGTGGCAGCTGAGGATAAAGGTAAATAGTGGTAGGTGTCTCCATAGCAATGAACATTTCTTAATTTATGAACCACCTTAATTTATTTGTTGCAAATATAAAGTGACCGGATGAATAGCACCAAGAAATTCAATCTAATGAAACTTGTTGCTCCTGGAAGATGAGGAACATGCTTTTGTCCCTTTCGGTAGGTTCTCTTGTATAGTTTGTGTCTCAAAAGTAACCAAGAGTTATCTCATTTCAATTGATTGTATCTTCATAGCAGCATTCATTACATTATGCCATAGCAACTGGCATTACTCTCATTTCTTCTGATTGTGTCTCCATAGCAACCATCATTCTTCTGATTGAAACAATCAGATTTTTCTCATCATAGTGGATGCCTTCTTACCATTAAATTTAATAAATTATCAGAACCGTTGAAGCTTTTTACAGATTTCGTCTATATATCCATTCATGATGTGTTAAGGACTGCTTTCTTTGATCGCCTGAATTTCCCAGCAATAAAAAAAACCTTCTTGGTTGCATAAATTCACTGGCATTCAACCAACACTGAACCAGAAGTGAAGGTTCCTGTACAATTTGCATGTCTTCCATATTGTGCAGGTTTGTGCAAGTACAGGTGACACACAACTTGGATTCATGGAAGTCCAGCTTGGTCTTTTACACATTTTTCATATTTATTCATTCCAATTTTTGGGTCATACAAGTAGCCTTTGTCTGATTCCCTATTCAAAGACCGATTCTTTATGATCACTTTGCACAGCTAATGTGCGAAACCACATAGGCATGTATAACTGGCAGAAGCTAATTGAATTTTCTTCAGTTTCAGCTTTTGAAGTTTTAAAGTTCATGCATTTCAAAATTGAATGCCTGTCTATTTGCAGATGATGACAGTGACAGCGACAGTGATAGTGACAGTGATGATGAAAACAAGAAGGACAAGAAAAAAGAAGTTAAAAAGAAGAAGAGTGAAGAGAAGAAAGATAAACGAAAGCCTTCGTCCAGCAATCGGGCTGATAATTCCTTCTCTTGTCGACTCCTTTAATCTCAGAAAAGGTGGTGTTATTACACCTTGCTTGCTCAGTCAGGTTCCAGGACTCTGGTGATGTAGTACAATCATCAGTAGAGCTTGGAATTGTTTTCTGATCTCCATCTAGTATTTCCTGCTCAGTCAAGTTCCAAGTTACTGGTGATGTAGTGTATGTCACCACTGGGGTTTGAGACCGTTTTCTGATCTCGATACTAATATTTCCTGCTCAGTCAAGTTATATAGAAATATGTCCATTTATGCATTCTGTCCAATAACTAGGCCCGTAAACAGCTTGTGCATATTGTCCAATCACAGGCCAGTGTGTACCATCGAATGTGCTTCGTTCAATCACCATGCAGGCCTGAAGCATTTGCTGCTCAATCCACCTTTAATTATTTATTAATGTACATCATATGTATATGCTGATGTTATACATAACTGCTATGCACCCAAGTCATTATGCTTAAATACCCATGAACTCCCCATGTTACTGTAGACAACTGCTTTGCCTAAATAACATTATATCATACCCGCAAATTCTGCAGCCATGGTCCACCCACCACTATTATCATTGGAAGTGATTGGCAGCTCTCTTAATTAGCATGTACTTAACTGATGAATCTGGTAATTTGTGACAGTTCAAACCAACAATTGACCTCTTCAACTCCCTGTTAGAGCTGGTGATACCCTTCCATCTGGGCCGTCTTCCCTTTTACTGCTGTTAAATGAAACGGTTCATTGCTATCCACCCACCTGCCTCCTGGCTTATTCAATCTCAGAGTTACATCTGACTGTTTACTGTGTGCGACCTAACGCATGGGAAAATTTGTTGTATTATAGTAATATATTGGATGTAATATATTAATGTTAAAGATGGTAAAGGATCAGGGTGAATATTAAAGTTTGTCGTTAGTATAATGATGTTTATAATCAGTCTTGATGTTGATCAAATCTGTCAATTTATATATAAGATCGTGAAGTTTTAAGATAGCAGTTTAATGCAGAATGTTGAACAGAATTTATTGTTGAATGGAAATAAATTATTTATTTGAAATAGAGATGAAACAGGGTTATACTGATGTATAAATATTGTAAATACAGATTGCAGGCACAGAACAAATACTTGAAACATCTTTACCACAAATCACTCATCTTCATTTTATCAAGCTAATTTCTACGTTCCCACTTTGAACTTCCCTTGATATATCTGACCCCCTTCAATGTTCAAATAGACACGAGATGTCACTGACCTCAAAAACATTTGAATTTCGAATTGGGTCATAGTAGAGCATTATTGATTGGCTGACCGATATAGTGGGCTAATACAAACACCATATTAGGAAGAATTATGCCACTAATTGAGGATGTCACTCTACACACAATCAGTGTGTAGGTTCTGATTGGTTCGTCAAACATTTGTAGGTGAAATTTACACCTCGGATTTTCAACACTGAAGGGGGTCAGATAAATCAAGGAAGGTTCGAAGTGGGAATGTAGGAATTGACTGAATAAAATGAAGATGCATGCACTGCACAGGACCACTTTTAGATGTGCACATGCCCCATCCCCCCCCCAAAAAAAAGTTGAACAGCATGTTGTATTCAGGATTCCTGATTACAATCATGTGCCTCTTGTACAGCGCTGGACACACCGGTTCTCGTCAGATCACCGAAGTTAAACAAGGTTAGCTTGGTCAATACTTGGATGGGTGTACTGGCTGTACTGGCGCACTGATCATTGTCCAGGGTAATAGGAACTGTGAGCAGAGCACTCTCGTGTTCTGGAGGCACCGTCGTGATATGACTGAAACAAGTTTGAAGACGACATTAAGCCATACTACTCGCCCTTATGTGTTGCCTTTGTAATACAACTCTTATGTTCATAAAATATATTTTCTTCAGGAACGAGAATGATCGTTGCCTGTGTATACATGTGTACATGCTCACTTCACCCATGTTATTGACAGTTTTTAAGCATGCATTCCGAAGTCTCCCTGAAATTCCAAGAAATTCACATTTGAGCTTGACTGTACATGACCAGATCCATATTGTTAGTCCTGTCTTATTTGCAATGGACTGCATTTTCTGATTATCTGGAACTCTGTAATTTAATTTGTACAAGATACAGTGTATATTTTCAGGGTTTAATTTGGGTTGGACACTCCAAATAAAATGACCTGAAATGGACCATCTCAGAACTTCTGGAGAATGATGGAATTTATCCAAAAAGGAGGTCATTCTGATTGGTGTATTACGGTAATTCCCCTAATAATTTGATCACCGGAAGTGCAGCAAAAATGGTTTATATCTGGAAATTTTCTTGATGGCACCAGCTACAATGTGTCACAATTTGTCATTATAAGACTTTTTTTGTAATGAAGAATGGGAATGTTTCTTTTTCTGTTTGAATAACAGGGTTGAAAAGTGAACTTCCTGTGATTGAATTATTAGGGGAATTACCGTATTCTTATTTTGGTGAATATATATTGTCCAGTGGTTGACATTTGTGATTGGTAGAATTTTTGACCAATGATGAAGTTTGTGAGGAGGCTCATTTGGATGTTATAACCTGGGAGTACCAGTGATGGAAAAACTATTCATCAGTCATGAAATCTTGAATCAAACATCAATAATTATGTTTACCCAATATTTACACCAGAGTTTGTCAGTTGAGAAACATAGCCTTCATCAAATGTTATGTATTTAGTAATTTGGTACCATGGCAGGCAGGGCCATCTTCCCCAGTTATTTTTGCTAAAATTTGCTGTTCGCAAAAGGGTTGGAACTTAACTAATGGATATAATTTGATTGAAATTTCTTGGCATTGTTTATATATATCTATTTTTAAACCGCAGACACTAAAGGTTGACATAAGCATAACTTAAAATAAGGTAAACTTTGACATCATTTGGTTTGTCAGCTTGTAGAGTACTGATATCTAAACTTAGATTAAGAATTCCGCTGTTAAATATGAATAGCTCTAACAGATCATCATTATTTGTGAAAATCCACCACAACCAAAACATGGGACATAGAGTTACCAATAAATGTAAATTAAATGTAAATGTGCAATATTTTCATCCTCGTCCCCTCGTCCTGAATTACTTTATGTATAGGTTAACCTAATATCATTTTCGCCCTGGTTTTGTATGGTGAATATTTTGCTAATCATTTGAATAGTTACTATAAACATCTCCATTCCACATTTTCCATTCAAATATTGTTATATTTTGATTTGTACATGTTTTTTTTTCATATTTACCCTTTAATTCAGTTTATACATATGCTCCTGTGATTGTTTTTAAAACCTAATCTTGTGTTCTAATCTAAATCTATGAGCTTGTGGATATTTAACATGTTTAGAATTTAGAGAAATATAAATTGTGGTCATAACTGAATATTTTGTGAAAAACAACATATAAAAAAAAAACGCTTAAAACATCTAAGGATTTCTCAAAAAGGAAACATCTGTGTAGTGGAGACCAAGCTGCTGTATTTTATGTGTATAACTGAACCAGAAGTGGAGTTAATTTTCCAAGACCTAGAATTGTCCCATACTTAGAATATGAAACCAAAAATTGTTCCATGTTATGGTAATTGCTCGGGTGAACCGATCACTTTCTTTTGGGGGGGTTATTTCCAGCTGGTATTTATGTACCAGTTTTCATGGACCAGTTGTATTATGAAGCATTTACCCTATATGATGCATAGTGGTGATCAAATTAAACAGGTTTCCCGATAAAAAAATGTCCTGAAATGATCATTTCATGGAGTGATCGATTCATTAGAGCAAGATCAGTTTATATATATATATATATAACCTGGAGAATTCCATCTGTCAGGTGACTGCAATGACTTAGGAATATATGTATGTGGAGAGCAAATATGGAAATAGATGTTTATCCAGTTTCCTTACGGTGGGCTAAAGAGATCACAGCCTTCTCAACAGGTGCCAAATTCCGGAGACTACTATTCTAATGGGGTTAATCTAAGTTATTCACTAATATAAATTCCCTGAGTATACAGGCATGGTGGACCCACTTTTAGAAGAAAGGTTGATTTTTATCTTGACAGTTGTTGCACAGTTAAAATTCTATTGTGCATGACTGAGAAAGTAATGAAAAATATAGAGTACGGTGATTTGATGATAATCAGGACCCGAAAAAAAATCATGGCGTGCTAATAATTAGTTATAGGTGTGTTATTATTAACGACTAACAAAGTTTTGTGCTCTTCCCGAGTTTGCAATATTTAATCGGCAGATCCCAAAACTACTCCCCCCACCCCCCCAAAATTACCACGGTTGTGGTAAAATGGCGCTTGTCAAAGCAAGGCTGTGATATTGTGTATATAAGGAAACATTGCATTGGATAAATTTGAATCCATAGGCATGATGCCAGAATGGATGTCAAAAATCATTTCATTGGTGGATATTGTCGCGTCATAACTCAATCTTTTCAAGCTTCGATCATGTCTTCTTCGATTCGTTTCTCCACCAATCATTGAATCTCTTCTTTACATTGCTACTTTTCTGTCCTCTTCCCAGAAAACTATAAAAAAATAATATATCCATCAACTCCATAACCCTTAAATTACATCTTTCTATACCATAGCATTTTGGTGGTTCTCTTTGGTAGTTTTCAATTTACAGTATTAAACCCATTCCACTCCACTTACATTTGTATAAATTGCCCTCTCAGTGTCACTACATTTACTGGAACCAGTTTTATGAATACCGGACTTCAAGCAAAACCATTAGTTGATCTGGGGGAGTTCCCTGAATGTTTCCTCGGTTCAAAAGCAATTATCAGTTCAATTGCTTTAGGAAATTCTGCCATGTCAAAAAAGAACTTCGAACCTGAACTAAGTATACCTGTACTGTGTTCTGTTTTATTTATTAGAATTCGCAGTTTGCTTGTTTCTCATTTGATGAGTTCTGGTGTAAATATCATGGGTTATATTTAGTCCATGGGAAGTTAGTATTTGACAGTTTTTTTGGTACGTGAATTGTATGTATATTAGATATTTTATTTGTGTTCTGTAACAATGTGTATTTTATGTATTTAGCTGGGTTCCGAATATTTAGCAATGTTATTTACAATAATAGAAAACAAAATATTTTAACATGGATGCAAAAAAGAAACTGGTGAAACTAAGCAATAAATATCTCCTACTAGTATATATTGCTGTTATGGAATTTCACATTGTTTATTGGATTATTATGGATGTGTATTGTGGGTCTAATTTGCTGGTAATGTAGTTCCTTTGTTGTGGAGATGTTCTAATATTATCGGTGACAGATAATTTAATTTGGTCAACAACAGGTAGATACTTCATGTAGGAAGCTATTGCCCGAGTCTTGACTTTGTGCAGCTGAAAAGGCTGAGGTCTAGATGCATTGTTGTCCCTAGACTTGTCAATCCGCCTTTTGCGCTATTCCTAGTGCCGGTTTCGGCCGCAAGGTGGCGCTAGCGCTCACGGCCCTTTGGTCTGTTCCGGTTTAGCTGTCTGCTACTGTAAACATGTGCAGGAGGGAAGGCGGGTATTGTATTTCGCCTCGTTTCGTCAGATTTTCTCACTGATGGAGACGTCCTTGGTAGTTTACGTAAGTATAGTCATCAAGTCTCATTTTTAGTCGTTTGTACAAGCATAATAAAAGCCGCTTTGTCAACAAATTGGGCAATCAAAGTTCGTCGTTGTTGTTGTTATAAAACATGGTGGATGGCCGGCAGTTCAGCCTGATTAAACCACACTCTACTGAAAACAATCAGCAGGGGCCAGTTTGTTTGATCAACTACTGTGAGAAATAATCGGATTATTAGTTAACCCGACTACCATGTAGCTGTTAATGTAGCTGTATGATTATAATGTGATAAACAAGAACCCAACCCGCCTCAGTTGGGACTGCTGGTAGTGTTTCATAATTTTATTGTGAAAAGACACACTGAACAGGAAATTAATGTGCCATATGTCTTCTAACTTGTTTTATAACAACAACAACGACGAGCTTTGATTGCCCAATTTGTTGACAAAGCGGCTTTTATTATGCTTGTACAAACGAGTAAAAATTAGACTTGATAACTATACTTACGTAAACTACCAAGGACGTCTCCATCAGTGAGAAAATCTGACGAGACGAGGCGAATACCCGCCTTCCCTCCTGCACATGTTTACAGTAGCAGACAGCTAAACCGGAACAGACCAAAGTGCCGTGAGCGCTAGCGCCACCTTGTGGCCGAAACCGGCATTAGGAATAGCGCAAAAGGCGGATTGTATGCATTGTCTCTTGATTCTTACATGGGGTATGAACCCAACAACATGCAAACCGTCCATTTGTATTAAGTGTTATGTTTAACCCAAATTCAATCAACTCTGTAAAAAAGAAGAGTATTTTGAATGAGTATGCATAATGTGCTCGTATTCAACCAATCTGAAATTATATTCAAACAATGTTCAAAATTGGAAATCCGAATGTGAACCCTCCTAATAATACTACAGGGTTTATCTGCCCCTGGAAGGTCCTTAAAACTCACAAAATTTATTGCTAACATGGAAAGTCCTGGAAAAAAGCTTAAAAATAAACTTCCTGGAAACTCTTGGAAGAACTACACTTTCCTCCTCTTGGAAAACCAGCGAGTTGATGTCATGCATTACTCAACCCAACCACAGTAGTGTTTGCGCGAAGGTCGCTGTTTTTTTTTATGATATTAGTCATCGCAAAACTATCGGATGTGATGTATGATGTAATATGTACACACGCACTGCGAATGCATGATTGTTGTTGTACATCTATTCATGTGTAAAGATATGACCGACAAGCTCGTTTAACATTGAGATAAGCAAATGGACTTCAACAATCCTTAGATTATTCTCTTAGACACAACGGAAGTAACAGCGGCTCTGAACAAAGGATCAGCTGTTCTATCAATTACAGTGCCATGATCGCCACCCGCGCAACTGGGGGATTTTTAACCTAGGCCTCAATGGAGCGTAACAGGTTTTTCCTAAAAGTTTTCTCTCGTACTTGAGATAAATTTCTACAACTTGGTGAAGTAAAAGATAGTAGATCCGTTTAAATTATGTGTTGAAATCAGAGCTGAACTAGCCCTTTTCGAAGTTTTTTCCATTCACTTCTGTGTTAAAATTAGGCTTTTCAGAGGGAGGAAAACCCCCCAGTGACGTCATTGTATCATAGAGACAGATTAGAGTAACTTTTTAACTAATTAACTTTCATTAATTAATAAGCAGATAGAAGTTTTAGAGTGCCTATGCAAAGGGAAAGTCTGTTTGTCAGTTTTGAATAAGAATCCCCATGACTCGGGATTTTGCCAAAAAATATCGAACCATAAAGAGTGAATGACAGCAACGGCTGATGCCAGGCGTTAGCCAATAAATCTCTGCTCTTAATGATCCAATTGCTGGTCCGCTTACTCCATTATCCATCGAGGATAGTTTCGCGATGGCTATTATCATACAAACGTAAAACATCGACTTTCGCCCAAACATCGCCGCGCTCGGGTTGATACTGTGCCAAACAATTTTCCTGAACTCTCTTAATTTGCTTATCTTTGTTGTGAGTTGTTGTACTTAAGACTCCTGGAAAGTCCTGACATTTTTTTCTGCTGTATAAAGTGTATGAACCCTGAAGTGTAATAATACTGGTATTCCATCAATGATTGGGTTTCCAGACAGGTGAAAAAGTATGTTCAGAATCCTATAATAATCCGATCGCTGGCAGTTCTCCAATAATCAGATTATGGTAGTTCTCCAATAATCTGATCACTGGCAGTTCTCCAACAATCCAATGTGTGGCAGTTCTCCAACAATCCAATCTGTGGTAGTTCTCAAATAATTTATCCACTGGCAGTAAGCCAATATTCTGATCACTTGCAGTTCTCCAAAAATACAGTCTTTGGTATTCTCCAATAATCTTAATCACTGGCAGCAAGCCAGTAATCCAATCTCTGACAGTTCTCCAACAATGAGATATCTGGTAGTTCGCCATTAATCTAATCACTAGCATTTCTCTAACAATATGATCACTGTCAATGCTCTAATAATCCATTCACTGGAAATTCTGCGATAATCTGATCACTGTCGTTTCTCTAAAAAGCTGATCACTGGCAATTCTCCAATGAGCCGTTCACTGGCAATTCTCAATAATCCGATCATTGGCATTTTTCTAACAATCTGATCACTGGCAATTCTCCAATAATCCGTTCACTGGCAATTCTCGAATAATCTGATCATTGGCATTTCTCTAATAATCTGATCACTGGCAGTTCTTCAATAATCTGATCACTGGCATTTCTCTAATAATCTGATCACTGGCAGTTCTCCAATAATCTGATCATTGGCATTTCTCTAACAATCTGATCACTGGCAGTTCTCTAATAATCTGATCATTGGCATTTCTCTAACAATCTGATCACTGGCAGTTCTCCAATAATATGATCAGTGGCATTTCTTTAACAATCTGATCACTGGCAGTTCTCCAATAATCTGATCATTGGCATTTCTCCAACAATCTGATCACTGGCAGTTCTCTAATAATCTGATCATTGGCTCTAACAATCTGATCACTGGCAGTTCTCCAATAATCTGATCATTGGCATTTCTCTAACAATCTGATCACTGACAGTCCTCCAAAAATCTGATCAGTGGCATTTCTTTAACAATCTGATGTCAGTTTGCCTCGTGGGGCTCCCGGGGATTGACTTGGGGTGTCATGCACATCCTAGGTCATGGTAAGAATATAAGGGCCTCGGCTCCCAAGTGTAAAAAGGAATAGGACCCTACCCATGATGTGTGAAGAGGAGTAGAAGTCAAACACCGTGATGTGACTGAAAGATTGTTGAAAGCGATGTTAAATCATACTCGCTCAGTGATCTCGCTCACTTTACTGGAAGTTCTCTAATAATCCAATCACTGATAGTTCAGCAGTAGTCTGATCTCTGCCGGGTAGTTCTCCTATAATCCGATAACTTGCAGTTCTCCAATAATCCGATCACTGGCAGTTCTCCAATAATGGCAGTTCTCTAAATAATCCAATCACTGGCAGTTCTCCAATAATCTGATCACTGGCAGTTCTCCAATAATCCAATCCGTGGTAATTCTCCTATAATCATTATCTGGTCACTGGCAGTTCTCCAACAATGTTATTTCTGATACATGTACTTCTCCAATAATGTCCCTCAAACCATGTGGGTCATCCGGGAATTAATATGGGGTGTCGTGCAGTACACCCCAGGTCATGGGATTGACCTGGGGTGTCACTGTGCACACCCCAGATCATGGAAAGAATTAAAGCATCAGCTGCTCAGCCAGCTTGTCGTAGGAGGCGACAAACTGGTGCAACTGTGGGTTCCAGTGTGTGAAAAGGAATAGGACCCTACCCACGACCTATGTCGCAGGTGCGAAAAGAAAAAGGACCCAAATATCATGAAATGACTGAAAGATGATGAAAGTGACGTTAAATCCTACTCACTGGCCACGCGGGGCTGCCAGAGATTGACCTGGGGTGTCGTGCACACTTCAGGTGATGGTAAGAATATGCTTCAGCCCCTCAGAGAGCTTGCCCTAAGAGGCAACTAATTGGGGCATCCTTGGGGTTCCCAGGTGTGAAAAGAAATAGAACCCCTTCCGTGGGGTCCCGGGTGCTAAAAGGAATAGGCCCCTACCCATGTGGTTTCCAGGTGTGAAAAGAAATAGGAACCAAACGTTGAGATATGACTGAAATAGTGTTGAAAGCGCCGTTAAATCATATTCACTCACTCACTCACACACTGTTAATAATCGTGTATCACACGTAAAGATTTTAATGCTCTTTTCCTCAATGATCAGATTATATATGTTTCCATATGAACTAAGCATTTTTGATGTCTTCAAATTCAATTCCACATGATGATTTGAGAATGGGGATCGCCAGCCACACTAGGCGGCGCTAGTGCTTCAACAGGTAATAAACAACGTGACGTCATAAAACGAACATTTACAACGTCGTTACATTCTGATGTTGCCATTGTGACGTCCTGGAAATGCATGCACCATTTTACCTCTCGGTACACGTAGCCACCTGGTGTCAGTTCGAGCTGGCAAACCCCATTGTTCAGGAAGCAATGTAATTCCAAGCTGCTAAAGAACATGTACATGTAGTTGATTTTGGTAATGAGTTGACTGATCATAGTTCACAGGATTTCTGTATGTTATGTTCTAATTTATTTGTACATATTTGTCAATTTGTTTGCGAAGAGTACCCCTCCTGTTACGATTTGTTACCGTATATTCCAATGAGTATAAAAGATATATTTTAAAAGATATATTTAAAAGAGATATTCTTGGTTGATTTCCACTTTTTCTTCTACATCTAAAATCAGATTTTTATCTCTCAAGTTGTCTTGCTGTGTAAATATTCCAAATAAAATTTCCCAAGTATTGTTTTTTCTGCTTGATTGCTTCCTGGGTGACAAAATGAAACGTTTTTTACCCCTCGGCCAAAATTTGGCCGAAGGGTATTGTCGTCATGTACGTCCGTCCATCTGTCAGTCACACCTTTATCGTTACCAAGATATATTTAGAACAAATTACCCTAGGCACACCAAACTTGCTGTGCACATCCATATGCTCATGACCCAGAACCCTATTGAATCTGGACCCGATTGGTTGGAAACTTTGGTGGCCATCTTTAATTTATGCGAAACCATCACAGCTTTATCGTTACCAAGATATCTTTAGAATGACTTACCCTAGGCACACCAAACTTGTACTGCACATCCATATGCTCATGACCCAGAACCCTATTGAATCTGGACCCGATTGGTTGGAAACTTTGGTGGCCATATTTAATTTATGCGAAACCATTAATCTTGTGTATCTCCGGTACCATTTCACTGTTCAGTATGAAACTTGGTATAGATCATCGATGCATCAAGAAACTTCAAAGGAATGACCAAACCAGTTTCCCTGATTCAGTGGAAACCTTGACGGCCATCTTTAATTTATGCAAAATCTTTGATATATATCTCTGATACCATTCAAGTGTTCTATACGAAACTTGGTATACAGCATCGATGTATCAAGAGACCTGCAATGTATAACCACATCAGTTCCTCTGAGTGGCGGGAAGGATGGGCGGCCATCTTTAATTTATGCGAAATCACTAATGATCGCTATCTGTGCTACCGTTCCAAGTGCTCGATGTAGAATTTGGTATACATCATCGATGCATCAATAGACTTACGATAAATGACAGTTCTGGTGTTTCTGATTGGGCGGAAACCTTGATGGCCATCTTTAATTTATGCAAAAATCTTTAATGATGTATATCTTTGATACCATTTCAGTTTTCTATACGAAGTTTGGTATACAGAATTGATGTATCACGAGACTTGCAATGGATAACCACATCAGTTCCTCGGAGTGGCGGAAAGGATGGGTGGCCATCTTTAATTTATGCGAAATCATTAATGATCTCTATCTCTAATATCGTTAAAGTGCTCGATGTAAAATTTGGTATACATCATCGATGCATCAATAGACTTACGATAAATGACAGTTCTGTTTTTCTGATTGGGTGGAAACTTTGGTGGCCATATTTAATTTATGCAAAATCTTTAATGATCTATATCTTTGATACCATTTCAGTGTTCTATATGAAACTT